>VMBQ01001740.1:27950-89700 GCA_007657795.1 Dreissena rostriformis
ATACGAGAATATCATGTTCATTATGATGTTGCATCCGCAGATGATTTTGATTATGTTGTTTATTATGAAAAGGATAACTACTTCGATTGCGATGGTGATAATGATTACATAGATCATCGTTATAACCATCACACTTTTCTTTTATTTCAACCAACCATAATCAACATGCTGATAATTGTGATAATGTAGGTATTGATAAAACAGATAATGATACGGATAAAGAGTTATATACTGCAGATTGTTCCGATATAATGTACCATATTAAAGTGCATAAAATAAAAAATAAATAAATGGTGCAGATCCAGATCATGTTGTCGATCGTGATGATAAAATGATGATAATGATTACGATGATGATGAAGTTATTGGTCTTGTCGTGGTTGAATAACCATAAAAGTATTATTTTGAACATGATGATGATACGAACATGTGTAAAAGCTTCATAGCATAATAAGTAATTACAACCTAGTATTTGATTCAGAATGTGCATGCATCTTAGGCTTTTTTTCTTGATTAATCTGTTTAACAAAAGTGGAGAAGTGTCATTTTGACAATCTTTGAACAAGTTCGTCTAGATGAAAATGTATCAAATAATTAAATTAAATTATTTTAACTCATTAACATCACAGAAAGTGTCTTTTATAATAATTGTGCAAAAAACCTATTTATTCCAAACTCAGGAACTAGACCCTAGACATTAAACCGCGTTTTTATGTTTGGCCTAACAGTTATATGATTACGTACTTACCTGTGGTTGTTATGAAATAGACATAAATGACAGAGCAGCTTTTCATGATCTTCGCAGAACATCGTGAGTTTCTCAGTAGAGTGCTCCTCACATAACTCAAGATTAGCATCAACTGTTTTCGTTACAGGCCAGTTGTCACCTCCCTCTTTTGCAGTGACTGAATGATCTTTGAGAAACTTATTGTGCGTTAACACACAACTGTCACATAAATATTTTGAACATTTCTCACAATAAAACAGTCCTTCTTTACATATATTATCATCATCGCAGATTGAACAACACACGTCGTAAGCAACGTCTGAACCTTTGTACTGCGAAGTTTCAAACGTGGTCGCCATTTTTGTAACAACCTACTTTCGATTTCCCTATGTCCGAAACGTGTACTACACAATGTGTTTATCTTCGATATGTAATCTACGCTTAGGCCTGACATATTTTGTCGTTCGGTTTACACAGGGCGTTATATCATAGTTAACTGCTTTATCATTTTCATAATTAATATTGTCTTTGAAGACAAATGGTGATATAACGATTGTGCAATTATTAAATGTTAAGTTGTTTCATTATAATACAATGACATTCACACAATAACAGAAATACGTGTATCTAATAAATCATCAAGCGAAACGTATAGCCAGCGATATATAGATTAACAGTATTATCCCGAAGTTAAGATTAATATTTCTTTTTTTAATTCTGTAAGACAAACAATTGTACAATACATCTTGTGAAATAAAAAGGTTTAAACTCGGCACCGGTAATCTTACCGACTGTAATGGAACACTTCTCATTTGTTTGTTAAATAAAAGCGTTCAATACATTATACGCGTTCCTGTTTATGAATAAGTTTTTTTTAAAGCGTGTCTAATAGCAGTAGTGTTCTACATAAAGGCACTGAAAAACACAGTAATCATGTGCTATATAATCAATTAAACACTTCTTTAATAAGATAAAGCGGTAAGAAGCTAAATCTGATCAGACACTCAACAAGCAATTAAGGGTTGACATTATTTTATTGTAGGAAGAAGATTGTAAATGAAAATAATATAGAAATCAGGTTAAAATCTTAGCTCATTTAAGGTTGTCATTTTAATGAGATTGATGTGATTCTCAACTGGCATGGAGCCATATGCAAGATAGAAACATTTTGAAAACAAATGTGAATAAACTACATTTTTAAAGAATATCTGAATTATTTGATTACAATTTGTTGATAAGCAAACAGTTTTTGTTCCAGTGGATACCGGATGTTAAAACGTTTATATATTGAAAACTGTGAAAACATTACGCATAATACGGTTGATCACATAATGTATGAACATATCCAAAGACAAGGTATTATAGGAAAAGCTACTAAACCGCAGTCCATATTACCACCTTTATAAATTAAACAAGAGCTTGTCACAGTAGAGATCCAATCCCCGCCGAAATGTGTTTGCGTGTATGAGAACCTTTAATATTTGTAAAACATGGCACCTGTGTCATTTATTTATATTTCAAGGATCAATTAGTTATATAGTGTTGGAGTTATGCTGTAGAGAATGAAATATATGGAAATGAAAGACAGGGAGGTTATAAAAAAACTAAGGTAGATAGAGTTATGGTTTTTAGTCACTGTACTTCTCATACTTGCCATCTTTTATATTTCAAGTTTCAAGTAAATTCCTTCAGTAGATTTAGAGTTATGCTCCGGACAAAAAATTACTTTGAAATTAAATAATGGGAGACAATTCAAAAACTAATGTATATAGAGTTATGATTCTTAGTCACTGCACTTTTCCTACTTGTCATCTGTTAATTTTTCAAGTTTCAAGTAAATCCCTTCAGTAGATTTAGAGTTATGCTCCGGACAAAATTGTACTTTAAAATAATATGAAGGGAGATAATGCAAAAACTAAGGTAGATAGAGTTATGGTTATTACTCACTGCACTTCTCCTAGTTGCCATCTGTTTATATTCTAAGTTTAAAGTAAATCCATTGAATAGATTTGGAGTTATGCTCTGGACAAAGTTTCGGACGAAAGGACGGACAAACGGACGGACGGACGGACAGACGGACGGAGACTATATATATATCCCCTCCGAAAAATTTCGGCAGGGATAATAAAAAGGGTCCCGTGTCTTCTTGTGACAAGTATTTAAGCAACATACACATATTGCATTTTCTTGACAACAATACATTTACATTTATCATTGATTGATAAAACAACGAGTGAGTTTTAAAGCAAGATGTCCACTTAATAACCCGAGTGAGAAATATATAAAATTACGAATACAAACAAACCCGAGAAAGATACTTACCTCGATTAGCTTTAGTTCATGACAAATATAGTTCACAAGTCTCGATGAGGTCTTATCTAGACAGAACGTTTGTATGATTAGCCCGGCTATTTAAATATGTTTATACAGTTTCTATTCACTCGTTCTAATTTCAAAAACGTTTTAAGGACATGTACATGTTATCGTGGAACCACATCCGAAGATATAAAATTAAACAAATGCTTACCTATACGTAGAGGGACAGACACACGCCTAAATGACATATTGAATACATAATTGTATTACAAACACATGACAAAAAACTACCGTCGTGTGGAACACTGTTAAATTAACAAATTCATACGTATGCAATGCACATTTACAGAAATAGTCCTGTAACTCGTACAATATTAATATAGTGACAGTACAGACTCTACCCCTATACTTTTCGAAGAAGATGATACTAACCGAAAGGTTTGGATAGACTTTTAAGTAGCATGTGGTTGTCGTAAGTACTCAGGATTAACTACTTCAATGCTTAAATGCAAGTCTGTCGTTAATATAACTGATTTATATCATGTTTAATAATGTGTAATCACAAAACTGCGTTAAAGGTTGGCTGCCGCACACATATCTGTTAACGCACAGATAATCTTATCAGCCACTTTTCGTGTTTGTAATGCGACTTGTCCTGGATGCATACAACTGAAGTGGGATAAATGTGATATAAATTATCTACGCAACTTGACACTTGTCCAAAATCAGTCCAAGCAACTGTCGAATGTCTATCCCGTCGGCGTCACTTGGATATAATGGCATGACCAACTTAAGATTACAACACACATGGTGGTGGTTTTCTGTTGCCTCGTATGATAATTGTGATATGCTGCTTTGTTCATTATCATACGCTACTTTCTCTTGTGCTTATTCGGTATTAATGTTTGTATTTCGCATATTTACAGTTCTATGTTTGATTATTTGGTTGATGTCATTAATTACGTTTATCATACAATAATAATTAAATGTCGATTATTCATGTCACATATATTTGGTCAATTCTGAATAAATAAACAATCCCGTTCTTATATTTTTTTTTTTACTTTATATAATTTAAGTTACACATACACAATAACATGATCGTTGTTCACATCGTCTCATTCAAAATGTCACGTAGTCGTATAAAACAACTGTTTGTTTATTATCGTTATTCCCCTCAACTAGTCTGGCCGTTTTGGGTCAATGATGGACGACGACAAAGTGATCCTCCACCAGTCATGTATGTTGTGTGCTGCTGACAGTAGCTCGTCCAATGACAGGGACAACTTTTCTTTCACAGTATTTATTAAGCTTTTCTTCTGAAGGCGACCTCCCTCTAGCGTACCGTGAAGCTCAGTTTTGCACAGAAATTCGTACCTGGTGACGTGTCCAAACCAAGCCAGCTTTCGTCGTTTGACAGTCGCAAGGAGGGGCTTATGTGGACTAACAAGTGTTGCTGTCCAGTGCTGGACGTACTCATTGGTCTACGTGCTCACGGCAGGAGATGCGGAGCAGTCTTCGGTGACGCTTGTGTTCACAGGCCATTATCCTGCGTTGTGTGCCCGAGTGAAGAGTCCATACATCGCAGCTGTGTAGTAGGATGGAGACAAGGGACTTGTAGCGCCTGTACTTGGTGGGGGAAGCTGATGGAGCTGCTAATCCACAACCTGCTCAGTCAGGCCTCGCTGCGGTCGCCATTGTTATTATGTTTCGGACATCACCGGTACTGCAACCATCCTCGGACAGAGCTGTTCCTAAGTACCTGATGCTGTTTACTTCTCTAGCTTCTTGCGGAAACCACTTATTTGACGACGCCCGCCAGCACGCCAGCCATAACCCAATCTAATAACCAGGAGTTTTACCTTCGTTGAAAACCTGGTTAATAGATACAGGTTAAATATATATGATGTGATTCAACAGATAATTAAATGATATGAAAATCATACTTATAAGAGATAGAGAATATCGCACATATTATTTGTAATTTACAATTATTTTATAAGTTATTTAATCATCAATTGTTCAGCCTTGATTATACGATTTTGTGGCAATGGACGCGCTGAAAGATATATGCTACAAGAAATTAAGTTATATTGCTATTAAAAATCAATTATGTACAGACACGCAATTCACACTCTTTACTATGAAAATTAATACAAATATCAGGTCGTTCTTAAATTCTTATCAATCGATATTGGAAAAAAAAGTTCGCATCAATACAATAGCGTTGGACATTCATTTTAATTTTAACACCCTGCGTGGTTCTGTGGAAGTGTTTAAGTATTAGCATCTACGCTCTGTTGAACGCACACTTTTGTTATTAAACTTCTTTCCTTGCAAACATTAACATATGAAACCAGTCCAACTAGTATAGCTTTGTTATAAACTACATCAAATAACATTTAACAAATACGTAAATCTCGGAATTACACAAATAGAAACATGCTTTTGTCTGTAAATAAGGTAGCACATATTAACATATTATTTAAAGACGCGTTGAGGTGTAAATCAGATATGATAGATTTCGTATTTTCTGTTTTGTCAGTACTTGATGTGTTTTTTCTTTAAGTAACTGTGCTTGAAATTTAGTAGCCGAAAATACATCCATCTTATTCTCTATGCTACACTCAGCTAAATTAAGTGTAAGAGAAAGCGTCAAGCGCGATTCGTAAGCGGTTCTCAATAATAAAATTCCTTATTTGTACAACTTTTATGTCGCTAAAATATTAAATGTTAAGTTTCATGCATGCTTACATTCGTTAAAAAAATTGAATAAATGTAAGGTAAAATGACTATGTTCGGTAAAAGTAAGAAATAATAAACATCATTTTTAGCCTTCATATTTCATATTTGCCTATAATTGCGTATGAGATAAACTTATTTTCGTTTTTTTCTTTATTTGATGTCACTGTTTAGCATAACATTGTTAGCGTTCACCCCTACGAACAAACATATATAAAATACAAATTTCAACTAATGTAAGATTAGCAGTCCGGATCAGAATGAGATGTCACAATAACTGTATAATGCGTTTTAACTTTTAATTTGATAGAAATATCATTTCAAATTAAGTAGACAATATTTGTGTGTCTATTTCTGTTGTTGACCGTTGACATAAACAAATTTGTGTGGAAATTTATGCCCCTGTATGTCTTCAGCAAATATTCTTAGGCTTTTCAAGCATGCATATTATATGACCGTGCTTTGAAGTCCCCTTTTTCTCGAACGGAATCAATCTTGTGCAGAAGATTGAGCCTTCGCACTATTATGTGTAAATCGTAAGTTTCATTTTCCCCCCAAATATTCCATTATTAATAACGGTGTTTGCTTACCGTGCAATTTACATATGATTCAGTTGTGGACTCGTGGTTATGGTATAATTTGTTTTTGTTCTTGTTTTTACGTAGTACTTATAGTTTTAAGTTTTAGATTTGATTGTGTCAATAATTGTCTTATAGCTATACACATAGGGTAGTTTTATAGTGTCTTGTTGATCTTTCTAATCTAGGGTTACTGTGCATGTTTTTTACGTAGTACTTATAGTATAAGTATAATAGAGTAGTTTTATAGTATAATTGAGTAGCTTTGATCGATTTCTTTTGAAACTGTGTTGCAAAATGTATTCGTATCTGCGATACGTCAAATGTTCTTATGTAAAGCGCCTTTGAACGTGCACTCTTGTATGAAAAGGGCGCTATATAAATCCGGTATAATAATATAATAATATTATCACTGATTCAGTGTTTCGAACACTTAACTGTTGCCTTATCCTCTCTGATCCCTTATCATTAAGGAAATATTAGCAACAAATGGGTGTTTGAACCTTACTTAACATTTTGAGAAGCACTTTCTTCATGGTTGGAGCTTTTTTTTTCTTTTGCTGTAGACACGCACTTTATATGGTTTGGTTTATTCAATATACAATAGACATACAATCCATGAGTATTCATATTCAAAACATAGTAACATATAAAAAATGCATGGCAATGTGCTCAGAATTGAATTGCATAAGTTGTTAAATAAAGTATCAATACACGAAAAGGTCTAGGACAATTAGATTACAGCATTTAGAATTCATTTAACAATGTTATAATTATAAAATGAAAAACAACAAAGACGAATCTTCAAGATAGCGAGAAGTAAACTTTGAGTAAAATATTATACACAATTTATCATACTAATATGTATACAGGTTTGTTTGACTTAATGCTTTATGTACAAACATATATAAGTATTATTAATCACTTCTTAGCAAGTGAACACGTAAATAACACACCATGCAATTTTTAAACTTATGCACGTGTTAATTTCCTGACAACATGTTAACAGCGTTTTCGGTATCATAAAACTGTAACACTATAGTGTGGTGTTTTTTGACACAACATTTGTTCGTATAGTTTAAAAAATATAATGTTTTATCTTGCCCATGCTTACGTCTTAATGTTGAATTAAAACTTACTATACATTGACTTCGTATGTACAATATAACAGTAAATACACACAACAGAGTTATTTAACAAAGGGCTACTTTATATTACATTCATGTATATAAAAAAACTGAGTTTTAGAATTTTTACAGTAACATAACAGTTTAATTTACAAATTTCGTTTAAATCTCTTCATTTGATAACAGCGGTAAAATGCATTGTAAACGTTCGCTATAAAAAGAAGAGATACATAAAAAACATGTTCTTTGTAGTCAAATATGCTGAAATATTATATGAAATATTTGTTATTACAAGGATTATATACCTTTGATTCTTTTCTGTTAGAAAAACGTATATAGTGTGTTAACATAATAGTAACATTATTTTCCTTTTGAAAATGAAGCTTATAATAAGTCTGTTATGTATAAACCCACTTTATATCTGTTTTATATTTAAAGCGTCAAATGCATTATTAACACTAACAACAAAACACGTGTTCAACATGTCATACATGTATCAATTGTTAGCAAAGGACATGAATATGCATGAATCACACATACGCAGAATACGATTATATGTATGTAAAGCCATAACAATTGGCTCCTTATACACATTATGATTAAGAACACTTCGGAAGTGAAATAAAGTACAGCTATATCAGTATCGCTAAATTCTCTTTACAATTAGTCAATATCTTCTGCCTAGATAATAATACAATGAACTGTCCTTTATACAACACAACTTATCAATATTCATAAATCACATGCGTGATTCTTATCAAATGTTTTTAAAAAAATAGAATATATGTAACAAAAAACAGACCAAAAATATACATATGTACATGTCTTTAAAAACATCAGTTTATATGTAAATAGTGTGTGTAAATAACAATAATGTTTTTGAAAAAAACTAAAGGCAATACTATAATAACTAAATGTTTGGAATTATGATGCTTATGAATGAATGGTTTTAGCCCTAATGGTTTGATTACAAACCGTAGGATATTACCCTAATACCCATCAGCCATTAATGATTTCGATAATGCAACGAATTTATATATAATTCGTCTTAAAGATAATTATTGTCAAAACAAATACACTCATGGCGTTTGCATGACATCAACGCAACAAAACAATTCAAAAACATTGAGTGAGTGATCGATGCTACGACTGTTATATAGATACTGTAAAAATAGTATGTAAATAAATGCAAAGTAGATGCGACATAAACACAACGTTAAAATTTGGCTGTATTTTGTATTATAATTATAATTTTGAATTAAGGTTTTACTGCGCTGAGTCTTGAACATATTATCTGTCAAGTTTGCTAGGTCACGCTTTAAAACACATGCAATTTACTATACAATCTATGGGAATTTCAGGAACTACTGTCAAAACATCAGTCTCCAATGGATTGTGGAAGAATATACACACTTGTTTTCCTTGTTTGTTTATCTAGCACCATATATGGTCGTGGTTAATACAATTTCAAGATAAGAAATAAAAAGTAAAGTACAAAATATGTTGAAATTTGCAAATTAGCATTATTGACTTGTATGCACGATGTCCATAGCATAATCAAAGCATATTCAAAATGTATATACCAATTTAGCTTGTGAACACAGGAAGCGTTTTACGGGTGTGTAGCTGCATAGCTTCTTGCTTATATTTCGTGTATACATGAAATTCATTTGGCGTTTTGTGTTATAGGTGTGGAAAGCCAATTTGTATTTAACGTTTATACCAGTTTTAAATGTACATCAACAACAACACTATCAAGATAACGTCAAAACTGTACAACTGAATACCACACACACTGACATACCCATTGGACACATGTTAACACTAACAATCAATATTTATTTTTTATATGGAAAGCAATAATCTTAAAGGGCTTACTGTTCAGTAAAAGCTGATAACTTAGTTGAAAAGTCATGGAATTATTTTTTAAACTCAAACATGACGTCGTTATTATGAATTCCAACAAGTAACATGCTTTTGTCTACATTGAAGTAGACAGCTTGAGGGTAGCAATCAACATCGAATGTGGCCAAGATGTTCTTGCCGTCTGCGTCTTCTTGATTTACAGATGTCTTACAAAATACAAACACGTGTCCTGTTGCTGCCACGTGTATGTTACACGATATCCGAGATGTTTTTAAAGGATCCTGGAGCGTAGCTGTGACTGCTCCATCCATGGTCAGGGTGACAATCCTTCCATTATGTCTGTCCGTCACATAAATCCTCTTCCCTTCAGGGCTTACTGCAACACCTAAAACTGTGCAAGACATACAACGAATATAAACTGGTATGAAGTTAATTGTGTAGACATGCATTCGCGGTACATATCAATGCGTAAATTACCCCCATCACGCTTTATAAATGGGATACATAATAGATTATTCCTTTAAAAGTTTGAATTAACGTTAGATTTTATAACTGGTAAATTTGCGAGTAAAAAAGTTATTAAATTCGTATAAGGACTGCCCATTATAGTACGTCGTTCATCTATGCCCTTCTCCCACGATTAGAAATATTGGCTCACACAAAATATGGTCCGTCATTCTAAACCAAAATAATTGAACATTTGTCAAGAGATGTTATCTCGTTCGTATTTACGCGTTCAAAGTATATAAATGAATTTTATATCAAAACGATATATTAATGAGTAAATTCTTAGACTCAGAGCCGAATTATTTACCATGGAATTTTCGAAGATATCACATCTTCTTCATCAGCTGATCACTGGCTAACTGACGTCACAGTCACATGACCGGTGAAGGGTCACGTGATATGAGGAGACTGTCATACATCCGGGGTAGCTCGAGTCCCTCGTCCCTGTTAAGTGATGGCCGCCGCTGTTTTATCTCAATTGCTTCTTTCACTTTGCGTTTCCATAGATGTTCTTCGGAAGTGAGTACTTTGGTTTTGTTTGGGTCGATCTTGTGACCTGTTTGTTTACAATGTTCATATATGGCGGAAGAAGTTCGTGTAAGGTGTTATTTCAATCTAGTTTCTAATTGTCTCGCTGTTTCACCTACATAGTCATTTTTACAATCCTCACATTGGACATGATATATCACACCACCTTTCTTCATTTTGTCTGTTTTGTCTTTAACTTTGGTGAGGTTCTGTCTGGTGGAATTGAATGGTTTGTGGAAGATGTTGGCTCCATGTTTTTTGAATTCTCTAGCCAATACTTCTGAGGTTCCCCTGATATAAGGTATGCCTGCCATCGGTCTCTTTTGTGTTCCCTTATCTTTGTATACTGCTTTCTCTTTCTTTTTGGGTAGTCTGAATATCAAATCCGGGTATCAGTTGGTTATTAAAGCAGATTTCACATGTTCGATTTTATCTTTCTGGTATTTTTCTTCTGTTATTAGGGTTTTGGCTCTGTGGAGTAGGGTGCGTACAACTGATCGTTTGTGTATAAGGTGGTGGTTGGACTGAAATTTCAGATACTGGTCGGTGTGCGTCGGTTTCTTGTAAATCGTGGTTTTCGTCGACCCATCGTCTGCCACGTGAACACATGTGTCTAAGAACGGAATACGGCCTTCTTCCTCCTGCTCTGAAGTGAACTTAATATGTTCGTCAATTGAGTTGATGTGGTCCTTGAATTCTTGGATATTGTATTCGTGGATTTTTGTCATGGTATCATCCACGTACCTCAGCCAGAGGGACGGTGGGTTCCTCGCAGTTTCCAATGCCTGCTTCTCAAAGAACTCCATATATAAGTTCGCGACAATCGGCGATACGGGAGAACCCATGGCTGCACCTTGCTTCTGTTGGAAGAATTGTTTATTGTATATGAAGTATGTGCTACTAAGGCAGAGGTCTAACAACTCGGTCACTTGTTCAACACTGAGTTCAGATCGTTCGTTGAGTTTGGTGTCTCCAGCCAATTTGTTCTTGATCACTGTGAGTAATTAAGGTACTGAAATTGAAGTGAAAAGTGCTGAGACATCATATGATACCAATTTCGTGCCTGGGGGTACTTCAAGATTCTTGATCTTCTGAACGAAATCCACCGAGTTAACTATGTGGTGTTCCGTTTTACCCGCCAACGGGCCAATGGCCGAAGCAATGTATTTAGCGGTTGCATACAATACGCTTCCTGTGCTCGATACACTTGGTCGTAAAGGAGCATCCTTTTTGTGGATTTTGGGTAGTCCGTATAATTTTGGGACGTTCTCTGCTGTGGGATAAAGTTGATTGTACAGTTTATTTGAGATTAGATTGTCCTTCTTCCCGTTTTTAGATGTTAACCAATCTAGTTTTCACTTACCTGGTGGGGTCCGTTTTCAGTGGTTCATAGGTGTCCCTGTCGCTCGTGAGCTTATCCATCTTGGCTACATACAACCGTGGTACGACCCTTATCGGCAGGTAGAATTACAATGTCTTTCCATTTACCTAAGTCACGCAAGGCGTCTCTTTCCTTGGTGGTGATGTTGCTTTTAGGTATGGTGGCACTTTTTAAAATCTTTACAACTTCTCCCCTCAAACTTTCAGCGGCCGATATATCCTCTAATTGATGGCAAACCTGTTCTGTGGAAGCGATGATTTCATTTATTGGTATGGTTGGAGGGGTAAGACAAAAGTTCATACCTTTCTTAAACACCGATGTTTCGTCCTGTGACAACGGCCTGTCTGATAGATTGACGACCCATTTGCCAGTGTTAATCAAGTCCCTTTCTGTTCCCGAGTCTGACTTCCCTTCTTTTTTCGATAAAAGTTTAGAAAATTTCTCTCGTTGCCGTTGTTTACATTTTCCATGTTCGTCCTCGTGCGCATGCGCGAAGGCGACTTCTACTTCTTCTTCTGACCAAATAGAGGGAGACAACTTCGATTTCAATTCTGATCGTAAACATTCAGATTCTTCTCCCATTTTAATTTGAGTGTACTCACATTGTCCAATGCGTTCTCGAATTCATTCTTCTCAGCGCTAGCTAAAATCTTCTCTGCTTTCATCCCGGGAACAGTCCGTTTCAGGCGAATACTGTTGGGCGTTATGTTGTTATGGCAACAGCGGACATGAAAAAGTTTGTGGTTTTTCCAGCGGGTCTCCTCATGTCACGTGACCCTTCACCGGTCATGTGACTGTGACGTCAGTTAGCCAGTGATCAGCTGATGAAGAAGATGTGATATCTTCGAAAATTCCATGGTTAATAATTCGGTTATGAGCCTAAGAATTTACTCAATAATGCATCAACCAGATCAGAGAAACCTCCACGAGCGTAAAACGATATATAGTATTAAATTATTACACATTACATTATATTAATTTTGCATGCGGCATAGTACATTAAACATCAACGAAACATATATATTCATAAAATCATGTCTTCGCACTATTCACGGTATTGTAATCGTTCCTGGATAACCTGTAGCGTTATGGTCAGATCTATTCAGGGTGTATGTTGCAATAGTATCGATTTCACCGTTACGCTATACCAGATAAAAGCTTAGCGTAAGTTACCTCATATATAATATTCACGTACGTTACCTGAGTTATATCCAGACATATCTTCGTACAACTTCTTCACTAATCGTCCATCTATCATATATTGGAACAACGCAATGCCGGAAGTTACAAACATGTCGCCTTTGCGACGCGTAATGCCGTAACACACATGATTCAGTTGTATATTTGTTATCGTAATTATCTTTCCATTGTCCACTCGTAGGAAACAAATTTCGTTATGAGAACCATGGTCGCTGACAGTCACCGCGACTTCATTGGGAGAAATGTTACAAATGGACCACGGAAACGTAGCTAGCTTTACTTGATCAATCACGGTGTACGCATGGTCGAGAAGTTTCACACATTTGTCTGTCGAATCAGAAATTACGAGATTCCCGTTGGACATCTCTCATATACCGGTTATGGTGCAGATGGTCCTATCAGTATTTGTTCTCATTTTGTATTGTGACTTATTCTGAACACTAATGACCTTGTTCGGATCGACATGTTGAGAAGACACCACAACAACGCGACTTGTAATTTTTCCGAGATCTGTGCAAGCAGCGAGAAACTGCTCCAAGTCATTGTTGTTCTGAAATTCAATGTCTGCAGTCGGGGCATTTTGAAGAAACAACTTTTCCGATGCAATTTGGTCGAGATATGTTCTGCACAAAATACAAGATTTATCAGGCGATTTAATGCTTGTGGCATAATGCATCTTAAGCTTTGAAATAAATGTCTCACATTGTTTGCGTTCATCCCCCAAAGAATTCTTTAAACTGGAATGCAACTTATCCAATTCATTTACTGTATTTTGTTGTAGACGGTCTAAACTGTCGTTGATTTGTCGACGATAATCAAGTATTTCTTCCAGAAGAATTTCATAGGATGTTTGCAGAGACTTTATAGTCTGTTGATTTATGTTTAAGGTTTGCACTAAGCGTTTCACTATTTGTTCCATGTGTGTTGCATTGTCAGCTACGTTCAAAGGTTGTGTTGAAGATTTGCATTTTTGAGATAATAAAACTACATGGCTGCATTGCCTGAAACATAAATTTGAGCTAATGTAAGTTACATATTCACTTTAATAATTAACGCAATCGACTTATCAATTCTCATCTTATATTCGGCGTGTGTGAAATACAATCTTAACTCTATTAATATTTGCTTCTAACAAAACAATTATTGTGAAATTAGTAACGATGATTTGGTTTGTCATGACATTATGATGTTACATATGCAGATGTTGTCTTTTATGAGAATGCTGATTATTATGAAAATGATACAATATAGGGTTGTGGTGTTCATAATGATAAAAATACTATCATCATCACCATCACAATCATCTTTTATTATCAACAAATATATTGCTGATCATTGTGTAAAGGGGTAATTAATATAACCGGTGATGATATAGTTGATGGTGATACCTATATTGCAGATATTCATAATAAAGTGTTTATTTAAGTGAATTAAATTGAATAATATTACAGAAACATGTTATGTTGTTGATGAGGATGATAAAAAATGATGACATTGATGAAATACTTGCAATTGTCTTGGTTGAATAATCACCAAAAGATAATGTTGAAAATGGTGATTATGCAAATATGTTACACATTAATTGTACAATTCATAATGTGTCACTAAGACTAATTATTTGTCCCAAAACCCCATGTAGTTTATTGTCCTGTATTGTTTCAATGCATGTGTATTTAAAGTGAAGAATTGTCATATTGACAATCTTTGAATAAGTCTCTTTACATAAAAATGTATAAAATAATTAAATTTAATTGTTTTAACTAATTTACATCTCAGAAAGAATCCTGTACAATAATTGTGCAAAACGTATTTATTCCCAGTTCGATGAGCTAGACCCTGGACATTTTACCGTGTTTTTATGTTTGGCCTAACAGTTTTATGATCACGTACTTACCTGTGGTTGTAATGAAATAGACATAACTGACATAGCAGTTTCTTGTGATCTTCGCAGAACATCGTCAGTTTCTCAGTTGCGTGCTCACATAACTCACATAACTCCAGAGTAGCATCAACTGTTTTGGTTACAGGCCAGTTGTGCGTTCAGTTACGGCGAACGTTCGCCAATGATCGTTCGTTTCCGATTCAGTCTTATTGAACGATAAGTTCGGCGCGAACTTTTCAAGATGGCGGCTCCCAGAAAAATTGATTACGATTTTGATGGAGGAAATCGCTAAAAACACAGAAAGTAATTAACCAACACAATACACTATGTTTATAATTCAATTCATTTGATATACTACCAAAAAAATGAAAAAAATATCGAAGTTACACTGAAATTACGCTGAACAACAACAACAACTTACTTGTCCGCCATCTTGGTTTCGCTAGCGAACTATAGCGAACTACTCCCGAGACGGGTCGCTTCGGTTCGCGAACGTTCGCGGCGAACCGAGCGTTCAATAGCGAACGTTCGCGAAAGTTCGCTTCGGTTCGCGAAAGTTCGCTGTAACTGAACGCACTACAGTTGTCACCTCCCTCTTTTGCAGTTACTGAATGATCCTTGAGAAACTTATTGTGCGTTTACACACAACTGTCACATAAACATTTTGAACCTTTGCGACAATAAAACAGTCCTTCTTTACATATATTATCATAATCGCAGATTGAACAACACACGTCGTAAACAACATCTGAACCTTTGTGCTGCGATGTTTCAAACGTGGCCGCCATTTTTGTATGAACCTACTTTCGATTTCCCTATGTCCGAAACGTGTACTACACCTGTGTGTTTATCTTCGATAGGTAATCTACGCTTAGGCCTGATATATTTTGTCGTTCGGTTTACACAGGGCGTTCAATCATAGTGTTATTCCTTTATTATTTTCAGAATAAATCGGGGCCGTTAATCCAACCGACTGTAATGGCACAATACGCATTTGTTTGTTTAATAAAAACGTGCAATACATTATAAACGTCCATGTTTATCAGTAAGTAGTTTTAAAGCGGGTCAAATAACAGATTTTTGTTACATAAAGGCACCAGAACAACACAGTAGTTATGTGCTATATAATCAGGTACACATTTCTTTAATAAGATAAAGTGGTAAAAAGATAAAACTGTTTCAAAACTCACCTAGCGAATAAGGTTCATCAATATTTTATTGAAGGTAGTAGATTTACTATGAAAATAATGTCGACCTCAGATTAAAACTTTAGCTTATTTATGGTTGTAATTGTATGCGATTGATGTGATTCTTAAACAAATGGTAGTGAACAATATGCTGGATAGAAACGTTTTAAAAAACAAATGTGAATAAAGTACACTTTTAACGAATGTATGAATTATTTAATTACAATTTGTTGATAATAAAACATTATTTGTTTCAGAAGAGACCGGATGTTGAAACGTGTATATATTGCAAGTTGTGCAAACATTGCGTATTATACTTATGATCGCATAATGTATGAGTAAATCCAATGAGAGGGTCATTTTAGGAAAGACTTCTATAACGCCATCTGCATTGTCATCTGTGTAAATGATTGATGTGTATTGTATGGCAAATATTGAATAAACATTCACGAATTGTCTAAACATAAATATATTTACATTTTACCATTGATTCATACAACGAGTGAGTTTTTTTGCAATAAGGGGTATCACACAGTAACCCGAGAAATAACATATAAAGTTACGAATGCAACCAAACCCGATTAAGAATACTTAAATTGATTGGATTTAATTAATTCCGAATATAGACAACTGGTCTTTGTGAGGTACGTATATAGACAGAACGTGTGTATGACTAACTCAGCTACAAACATATGTTTATAAAGTTTCTAGTCACTCGTTCTAATTTCAAAAACATTTTACGGACACATATATGTAATCGTGGTACCACATCCGAAGATATGAAATTAAAAGAATGCTAACATATACGCAGAGGGAAAGACACACCTCTAAATGACATATTGAATACATAATTGCATAACAAACAAATGAAAAAAAAAACAGTCGTCGTGTTCAACAATGTTAAATTTAATTATGCATTGAACATTTACAGAAATAGCCCAGTAACTCGTAAAATATTAATATAGTGACAGTACACACTGTACGCCTATACTTTTCGAAGAAGATGATACTAACCAAAAGGTTGGGATAGACGTCTAAGTAGCATGTGGTTATCGGAAGTAGTCAGTATTAACTACTGCTACTACTTTAACGAGTATTACTACTTAAATGCAAGTATGTCGTTAAGATAAATGAGTTCTATCAGGACTTCAGGTTTGCTCATGTGTAACCACAATACTTAGTTAAAGGTTGGCAGCCTCACAAATATCTGTTAACGCACATAAAATCTTATCAGCCATGTTTCGTGTCTTGCATAGCGACTTGTCCTGGATGCATACAACTGAAGTGGGTTAAATGTGATATGAATTATCTCCGCAACTTGACACTTGTCCAAAATCAGTCCAAGCAACTGTCGAATGTCTATCCCGTCGGCGCGACTTGGCTCTGATTGCATGATCTTCTTAAGATTACAATACACAATGGTGTCTCTGGCCTCGTTTGAGGACTTTGATATGCTAATTTATTCTTTATTGTATGAGACTTTCTCTTATGCCTTTTTGGTATAAATGATTGTATTCCGCATATTTAAATTTCTATGTTTAATTAGTTGATCGATATCATTAATTGCACGTTTATCATGCCATCATTATTAAATGTCAAAAATTCATTTCACATCTATTTGGTTATTTGTTATGCACAATTAATACAGCAATTCCCCTTAACTGTATAAATAAACAACTCTGTTATTATGTTTGAGGATGACCATATATTATTTAAGTTACACATGCAAAAGTAAATGATCTTGTTTTTCACTATTTCTCATTCCAAATGTCACATAGTCGTATACATACAACTGTTTGTTCATCATCATCATTCCCGTAACCAGTCTGGCCGTTTGTGGTAAATGAGGAACGACGACATAGAGATCCTCCGCCAGTCAGATATGTTGTGTGCTGCTGAGAGTAGCTCGTCTATGCGAAGGGACGTCCTCTCGTTCACATTATCCATCTAGCTTTTCTTCTGACGGCCTCCACGACGACCTCCCTCTAGCGTGCCTTGGAGCACAGTCTTGCACAGATATTCGGGCCTGATGTTGTTTTCAAACAAAGCCAGCTTTTGCCGTTTAACCGTCGCAAGTAGGGGCGCATGTGGGCGAACAAGTGATGCTGTCTAGTTCCGTATTCTCAATACTATTATCTACTTGTGATGTACTTGTGATCCTGATATGATTGTATATCAGTCAACAAGGTATACTTCACATGTGATTATACAATCATTAAGTTAAAATGAAACATGTTCATACATAAATTACCTTTCCCCACCAACACTCTGTTGAAGCAAATAAAAAAAAGTTATAAATCATTTAAATATGTTTTTTAAATCTCAAGCTAGGTCTGCAAGTAATCTACCTACTCAAGTTATTGAACGTGAACAGCTTGTCAACGTTCTGTAGCTGAGACTTGATTTGTATCCGTCTAACCCCAAATGCAAGTCCAAGCAAATAATGCATGTAGCTACAAATTCCCTGAATAAAGAAACAATACCAGAATAAAAAAAAAACTAAGATATTGAGCGGATTTTTTACAACTTTCTTTTTAGAATAAGTAACCTTGATCCTAACCCAACTGGTCGTGAATGGAATAACCGTTTTCCTATTTTGAGTAACAGTGAACTCTACCCATCTGGCCCTTAAAACAATCCCCACCTAGCTCTGAAAGTAAGCTACTTACTAAAACAAATCAGTGCACTACTTTTAACCAAACTCAAGTTACTAAGTGTAAGGCATTCTTTAAATAGTAGCAACAATGCCATTGACCCGACTAGCCCTCATACAATAACAGGTGAGTTCTTAATGCACGCTTGCTATAGTCAATGTTCAATAAAGATTGGTTAATGTAAAGTTAAGTTATTGACAGGAAAACACTTATTTGACACGCATTTGACGACGCCCGCCAGCCCGCCAGCCCGCAAGCCATACCCAAATCTAATAACCAGGATTTTTACCTTCGTTTAAAACCTGGTTAATAGATACAGGTGAAATATATATTTGATTTAACAGCTAATTCAACGACATAAAAACCATACCTAGAGGAGATAGAGAATAAAAATAATGTAAGTTATTTTTTTTTGTTTTTAGGCGTTTTGTCATGAATTGTTTAGCCTTGATTATACGTGTTTGTTGCAATAGAGGCGCTGCAAGATATATGCTACAAAAACAAAAGTTCATAACTATTAATACTAATAATCAATTATGTAAAGACAAGCAAGTCACTCTTAACTATGAAAAATAATACAAATATCAGGTCGTTCTTAAATTTGCATCAATCGATATTGGAAAAAAGAGATTGCATCAATGAAACAAAGTTTCAAATTCAGAATAATTTCAACACCCTGTGTGGTTCAATGGTAGAAATTTTAGCTTTGGCTTCCTGAGATTCCGATTTTGAACTCTGTTGAACGCAAACTTTTTTTATTAAACTTCTTTCCTCAAAATCATTATTATTTGAAACTATTCCAATTATTATAGCTTTGTTACAAACTACATCAAACTATATTGTAAAAATACCAAAATCTCTGAATCTCCTTTAAATATCGCCTTACACAAATAGCAAACAACTTGTGTCCGTAAATACGGTAGCACCTATATTCATATTATTTGAAGACTCGTTGAGGTGCAAATTAGATAAGATGGATTTCGTGTTTTCCGTTTTGTCAGTGCTTTATGTTGTTTTCCTTAAGTGACTGTCTTTGAAATTTAGAAGCTGAAAATACATCGATCGCTAGGCTACACTCAACTAAAGCGTGATTCGTAAGCGCTCTCAATAACAACATTCCATATTTGTACAACTTTTATATCGATAAAATATTAAATGTAAAGCATCAAACATAATTTAATCCATTTAAAATATAGAATAAATGCATGGTAAAATGACTATGTTCGGTATAATGTAAGAAATAATAATCATCGGTAAGAATAAGATTGTAAGCGTTTACAACTACTCACAACAATTTACACTTTTTATTTGTATAAAATATAATTTCCAATTAAGCAGACACTTAAAATTATAATGTATGTCATTTTTTTTTGTTGACCGTTGAATTTAAGAAATTTGTGTCGAAATTGATGTCCCTGAATGTATTCAGCAAATATTCATAGGCTTTTTAAGCATGCATATTATGTAATGGTGCTTTAAAGCCCACATTCCTAAACGGAATCAATCTTGTGTAGAAGAGCATTCACACTATAATTTGAAATTGATAAGTGTAATTTTTTCTCCAAATATTTCAATATTAAAAAAATGTGTTTGCTTAACTTGATATTTACATATGTACAATATAACATTAAATACATACAACAGAGTTATTTAACAAAGGCCTACTTTTATATTAGTTCCATGTATCAAAAACAAAACTTTGAGTTTAAGAAATTTTCCAATAAAAGTACAGTTTTATTTACAAATTTGAGAAACGCCAATCTTTTACATTTCTTCATTTGTTGTCAGTGGTATAATTAAACTGTTATTTTAACAATCACATGATATCGATGTTATATTTAAAGCGTCGAATGCATTATACACACTAACAACAATACACATGTTAAACAAATCATAGATATATACTTTAGGAAAAGAGGCAATTAAATATGCCCATCATTCATCATTTAACACAGTCATGACAAAGAAATATATAAACGGTTTATGGTGAGGCATGTTACGTCATGTTAGATATCTGCACATTCATATGACAATATGCAGTTTTGATTGAGAAAAAAAAAAACGTTTGGAAAGCAATGGAAGGAACAAAATAAAAAATCTAGCTTTTTTTTGTCTTATACCAAAGTTATTGGGTTCTTTCGGATAAAAATTAAAATTCTAGTTTAATGAAATGGAATTATATATTTTAAGTTTTTTTTGGAGGGGCTGAATAGTAGATTCCTTATGAGAAAGCCACAAATATAGAAAAACTCACGTATGCATTACATAGTGTTTGATTTTAGGTACATGTACATGTATCAGGTGCATTTATCACTAAAAGTGATTTACATATATATTTACATACATTTTTAACATTTTACAAAATAACATTTGTTATAAACACACATATATATACAAATAGTACATATCACATAACATTTTTACAACGTTGGTATTGTAATTAATGCATGTGTATTTTGCGATTGTGTTGGTGTTGTGTGACCTTTCAAATTTAGGCTCATAACGATATAACTATCCGATATATTAACGCGTAAATCTGCTACACAATCTATTTTAAGTGGAACAGTTCGTGTGTTTGGAAATAATCGGATTTACCACCGTCGTGGATACACTTAAATGGATATTATCATGGTAAGTCAACGTTGTAAGTGTGGTACAGTTTTACAAGCTTAACAACCTAACCCGAAAGCAAAACGTTAGGTTGAGGCGCATGAAATTTGTAAAGGTGACCAATTTTTAAGTTTGTATAGTCTGCTCATGTTAGTCAAGTAATCTTATTCAGGGAACTAGGTCACTACACGTGAGAGAACTATATGTCCATTCTAATGGTAAAATGGAATAGCATGATATGTAAACAATTTATCACTCATAAATTTTTGAAAATGTAAATGTTAGTATCATACATACATCAATTGTAAGCGAAGGACATTAATATGCATGAATCACCCATATGCACAATACGATATAATTTAATAACCATAACGACTTGGCTCCTTATACAAATTATGATTACAAACACCTCGGATCTTATGAAGTAAAATAAAGTACAGCTATACAGGTATCGCCTCAATTCTATTTAAAATTAGCAAATCAATTAGGTCAATATGATTATAAAATGAAACATGCTTAAGACAACACAACACATCAATATTCATCAATCACATGCACATGCAGATACATAGATTCGTATCAAGTGTTTTGAAAAACAGAAAATATGTGACAAAACAAGAAAAATACATATAAACAGGTCTTTGAATACATCAGTCTACATGTATATAGTGTGTGTAGTTAACACTAATATTTTTGCAAAGGCCGAATGGCGATACCGGTATCAATGAAAGGTTTGGAGTTCTGATTCTAAAGAATTAAAGGCGAAAGCCGAATGGTTTGATTAAAAACCTTTCGTAATTACCAAAATAATCAACACTTGTAAAATTCGTCTTTATGGGAGTAAAGATATCTCGGTCTTAAGTCCGCCCTTTTTTTCACAAGGCAAACACACGTGTTTTTTTTATGACAGCAACACAACAAAACAATTCATAATCATTGGATAATTGCTCGATGTGAGCTCATATGTGTTGATAGAAACTTTAAAACTATTATGTAAATAAATGCAAATTAGATGCGCCATTAAATAATGGAGAGTAAGTTATTTCTTAGAAAATAAGGAATACAGAACAGTTCCGTATTCCTTATTCACGATTACCATACTTGACATAAGGTTTTTAAGAAAAAAAAATGCATACTATTCTTAAGTTAATCAAAACATAATAACAAGAATACATTTAATTTATGTATTACGATACATATTCATGTTTCTTCTTAGCATTTGAATAGGATTTCGTGTATAAAACGAACCGGCATTATTTACGTGGTATGCTCTATGTTTGATGTGAAGAAAATGGTAAATTTAGGAAACTTACATAGAAAAAATAATGATAAGTTTAAAAAAATGTTTAAAGAGAGATGTCCTTGCATGTTACATTGAGTATTTTAATAAACAAAATGTCAGTAAGTGTGAAGATATCCTTGATATGCCTTTATTTTACAACCACAATTTTAAGATATGTATAAATATTATTTATAATAAAACTATGTATGATAGGGGAATTAGATATGTAAGAGATATATTGTGCACGTCTGGAGATTTTTTAAAACAATCTGTATTAGAAAATCTCATTGGTGTTAAAAGTAACTTCCTATTTGATGAAGGTTTAATAAGAACTGTGAAGGCATTTATCAGATTATTAGGACTTCCATTTATTAAAAAGCTAAATATACAATGTGCATTTATATCATGTTACTTGGATAACATAGTTTTTGGGTATAATCAAAACAAACTTGTTTATAAATGTTTTAGCAATAATACAGATATACCCACCTGCCATGCAAAATGAAATACTCTTTTTAATAATGTTGAATGGACAAAAGTGCATGCACTTGTTTTTATATATCTATAGACACATACACTCAGTGGTTCCAGACAAGAATTGTTCGCAGAATCTTAGGAACCAAATCTCTGTTATTTAAATGAAGACTGTTCATGACAATTTATGTTCCTTCTGCAATGAAAATAAAGAAACCCTATTACATATATTCTGGGACTGCATTTTTACAAAGAGAATTTCAAATTATGTTGTAGCAGTTTTGAGATAACATAATATGCAAAAATGTACTGAGATTTCCTGTCAAACAATGTTATAAGGATGTACAAGCATTTACATGACTGATATGAATATTCTTATCCTTGCAAATTAAAAAGTATATATTTGTATGCAAGAGAAAGGGTATATTACCTTCAATAAGGGGGCTGAAAAATTATCTTGGCCCAGCATGGGAAATTCAATCTAATAAAAAATATCAAGAAAAGGAACTACTTAACTGGGCAACTGTAAAACATTTTGTAAATCAATATAATTATCTTATTTTAAATTGTGTTGTTTGCGTAAAATATTTAATACCATGGTCGCTTGATTAACGTTCATAATTGTCTGAAGTCCACACGTTTGATTAATGTTTATAATTTTCTGAAGTCCAAACCCTTTCTTTTTGTTGTATCATAACATGGAATCCGTGTATGTGTCAGTGTGTTTGTGAAATGTACGATTGTGTATATATAATGGAATGCATGGATTCTATTTACCTCTATTATTGAAATGTTAAAAGAACTATATTATGTACTAACTAATTAACATGCAAACTAACGATACAATGTGTAATGTATATGGAGGTGAATAAACGCTATAAATCGTGTTTTGTTTTTTATCTTATTCGAATACTAACTTCAAATCAACCAAGCCTAAAGCCTGCATTTATGTGATATAAAAATGCAAACTATTACATTTCAAAATATTTGTTTTAATTTAAACTCCATTTCCTTTTTCGCGGCTGAATAAGGAAAAGGGAAACAGTTCCTTATTCCTTATTTAAGCCGAATAAGGAACTTGCATTTTCTTACTTAAACATCAATGCAATTGATAACAAGTGTACAACATATAAATGAACATCATTATATATATAGGTTGGATATTTAAAATACTTATTGCAAAACATTACAACTTAGTTTTGAGTAATGATAATCCAGTTCTTTATTCAGTTTGAATAAGGAATAAAATCATCAAAATGCCTCTGTATTATATTTTTCAACTTAAAAACCAAAGCTTACACATCTGTTATTGAGTGTTTTAATTACAATAGATTGTCTATCTCCGATAACGCGTTTTCTCGCTTACGGTACATCCGGCGACCTTAAACATTGGCGCACGATTAAAGGTCGTGAAAATCGACAACATGGCGATGATCTCGGTGGTTAACAGTCCTATTTTTGGTTAGTGCAACTGGTTACTTATCCTTATTCAGCTGCGAAAAAGGCACTGGGTTATCATTACAAAAAAAAGAACTAAGTAGAAATGTAATGCAATACATATTTGTATACCCAACCTACATTTACAGTTATTTTCATAGATTTATTGGTCTCTTTGATTCATATTAATTTACTTGTTTAGTAAGAAAATGCCAGTTCCTTATTCGATTTGAATAAGGAATAAGGAACCAGTTCCCTATTTCTTATTCGAACCGAATAAGGAACAAGGTTATCATTAACTAAAACAAAGTAGAAATGTACTTCAATTAATATTTTTGATACCCAATCTACATTTACAATGAATTTTGTTGATTTATTTATCTCTTTTGTTCTTTTTTTAATTTATTATTTATAGTTAGTTCATTCCAGTTCCTTATTCGATTTAAATAAGGAATAAGGAGCCAGTTCCGTATTCTTTATTCAAACTGAAAAAATACAATGCTTTTATTAACAATAATGAACTAACCTTCTTCTGTAGTTTGCTAAAATACAAAATTAACACAACCCACGTTTAATCGTCTGATGGAAAATAAGATAATTTTGTGAATAACAAATAACAAAGTTAACATAAGTTTTGTTTAAGAAGTCGCGAAAGCCTTTCATTTTACAAAGACATTATATTTGACCACTATGGTAATCGACACGATAGTTCCGATTTTATTATTCGGATCTATTCAGCTTCGTATATTGTTCGTTAAGATTGCAACTCAAGTTACATTATCAATATGCAACTGTGTGATTAAGGTTTTCTAAAGGTTGTTAAGTCATACCTGAATCGGTAATTATATTCCGGTTTACAATTATCTTATTCATAGCTGGCCCGCGATTTTTAATTACCAAATTAGTATCGTCCTTATTGTTATAAATAAGTTTTTAACCATTTGAAAAATGCTGTATTGTTTTTTGGTATTGTGCCTTGATATATTGAATATTTATCATCTGAAGATTTTCCTATCGAATTAGTTGCGAACAATCAGTATGTCTTTAGTAACTTCAGTAATAATTCACGGTGTAATATAAAACACGCTAAATGATAAGCATACTTTAGAATACCGATATTAGGTTTATATTTGCGAAAACAATAAGTTTTAAACGTTTCACATATTCGCTTGTTACAAGCTACATAACTTTCTATCAGTTTCCGTAAAACAAATACAAGTTTCAGTAAAATGAGGCTTGAATAACTCGATTCAACCAATCTGAAACAAAATTATAGGTAAAACCTTTCCCATTTGCACAACAAAATATATATTCGATTTGCTCTGTTTTAAAGATGTAAGCTCATTCTCAAGTTAAAATGCGGCACATGCCAGAAAAATATATACGTGTTTTGTAATGTTTTCGATCGTAATTAAGACGTAATGTATTTTGGTTGTGAAACTTTATAATTGAGTTGTATATATGTTTATATTCTTCTTCTAATTAACAATGTATTTGACCGAATAATCCTAACGAATTTCATATACCCACAGGTGTATATAAAACTTTTGATATTAAATCTGTTTGAAAATTAAGATTTTTAATTCAACAAACCCAAATAAACCGTCTTGTTTCAAGTGAAAAATTACAGTAGTTGTTACAAAAAAAGTATCAAAGTAAAGGGTTGCAAGCCAAAATTAACTTAATGTGTTAAATATGTGCCGACGAGTCAATTAAGTAAGTAACGATTGAAAAGTCTGATAAACGGATGCTTTGTACAGTTCATATCAAGACCTAATTGCCCGTGCAGTTATGTACAATAATGCCTGCAGAAAGACATTTTACAAGATTTGGGACAAGCCATGAAAGTCACAAAGTTTCAGAACCAAACATAAATCAATATGTGAAAACCGAAGCTATACATTTTATAATTAATTATGTTGAAGATCGAATTATACTAGCAAATAATGTGGAACGACTCACAATTTTTAACGAAAGATACCTTACGAAAGATGTAATTCTTGAACACAACTCTTCTGTACATAACGAAAACTATTAAATCTATAAACTCAAAGATAAATTGTCAAAACTTTTTCAGAACAAAATCCGATTCTGGCAACGTGAATCTTCAAACACAACATCCGAACTAGTGTATGGGGCTGATGTAGCCAATTGCATTGCTTTGCAATAGACCTTAGAGTCATTCGTTGCAATCAATTATTGGCCATCTCAGGTACCCAAGATAAAAGATAGAACAGCCACACAAAATAAGTTGTTTCCTATGCAAAGCCGAAAATTGAGACAATAAGGTTATTCTGACACCAAGAAAAGAGCATTTCTTCAAAACAGTGGATTTCAACGCATTCCTTTGGTTACACAAATGGTTAAATGGGAGTTTATTTGGGAATCACACTGTCGCATCGATTTCCGGTTAGTTATAACAAATGTCTAGGTAAACAAAAATAATCGAACCATTGTTCAATTTATGCCACCTGAGAATGTTTCGATCAGCGAAAATTCAGTAGTGCAACATATACTTGATTCATCGGCTTGTGCTACCAAAGAAGAAGGATAAGTAGTTTAAACATACATAAAAGCCACTTTATATTTAGCCGTGGCTAAAACGCATATTCGTTGTTCTAACAATGTTCTGAAAAAACCCCACAGCAAAGTGATTTGTGCGTATGGGATTTTTCATACCATAGGTGTCCTTTTGCGCGTTCTTGGAAGTATGTTCGAAGGAAGAGGGTTCGCGGAAGTAATAATTCAGTCAAAGATATGCGCCCGTTGATCACGTGATGTCAGAAAGGCCCTACAATCGAGCTATATGAATCGACAAGCTTTTTATGGAAGACCTGAAAGACTGCTGTTGAAGCGTCTCCAAACTCCCCGTCCACAAAATTAAAAATGTTATTCGGGGAGATACAAGATAAGATTAAGAGTCTTGCAAATAATCAAGATGTTAAAAGGTTTATGGAAGCTAATGATAAAGATGTCCGACAGTACTTTGAGAACATGAGTAAATTCAAAACAAACGTGAGATCAAGCAAGCTAGGCCAAACGCGAAATTCTGGATGCAGTTCATTGCTATAATTTATATGATACAGACACTTATCAAAGCAACAAAAGAAAATAACTTGCATCTTTACATTGATGCTTTCTACGATGTGTGTCTATTGTACTTTGATTTCGATCATCAGCATTGTGCAAGCCATGTACCAGTATATCTTATAACGCTCATGAATCTTAGGATTTCGCACCCAGGTACCAGGGACCTGATTGAAAGAAATGGATTCCTAAATCAAGAAACCCAGTAGACATAACCATTGAACAAACAATTATCAGACACGAAGAATGCCATGGTAGCTTCATTGGATTAAGAATGAAATATTCTGATTATTAACGCTTGTCAACCACACGTCACTGCAGAACCCAGTATGTTGAAGCTGCTCTACAAATCACAGACATGACTTCTGAGGATTGCTCAGTGCACAAAGAATTTCAACCATCTTAACTTCAGGACAGTAAAGCATCTGTAAAGAAAATAGTTGATGCTCTATGCAACTTTTCAACCCCATGTGATGCGGTGACTGGCTTCGATGAGTGGTATTGTTTATCATCTTGTGTTCCAGCTAAATTTTAAACTGCTGCCAAACTACCAGAGGCGATAAGTATTGGTTGTGCTGTTACGGAAGCCTTAATCACGGAGTGTCTATTAAAAAAAAGGTCATGTTCCATATTGAGTCATAATTTGCGCAATAATTTTAAGTCCTTGCTTCATCAGAAGAAAGTAAGGAAAGTAAGAAATTCTAGTAAGAAACTGGCACAAATTAAAGCTTAAAGCAACATATTTGCGCAATTGATCCTTCTTTTAATTAATAATGTAATTGATGTTGAACTGACACTGTATTATCTCCTATGACCAGTATATTGGTCTTTGGTAACAGCTGATTCAATGCCATTGCAAATTGATAAAGCAAAGCTTTACATTACATTGAGTTTGGCATTGAACCAAAACCATGTTGTCCAAACGATGATGGTGTCGGTTTCATTGATGGCAACGCAGTACTCCACAGCCTAGAGACAGTGCCTGAAACCTTTGAAAAAGTAGTCAAGATCGTTTTTGGTCACCTTTGGTCGCGTTTATTTTGTCACGTTTACCTACCATGGAACTTGTGTCAAATCATTTGAAAGAAAACGTCGAGGTAGATCACCAACATAACTATTGCAAAACCAAAAGTTCCCTTTCAAACGATAATTACAAAACATAAATTCTAAAGTTCTTGAAACAATGAAGCACTTACAAATATGCAGACTAACTTAAGGACCGCCAAATTTATTACGTGCTCTGTTAACGATGCTGTCGGCTTACAAACCATGACGGACTAATAACTGAGGTAGTTCCAGACAATTCTTTGTTTTCGTCTAAAAAGAAAGCACTACATGTACATGAAATAATTGAAGCCTGACTCCAAAACCATTATTGAAAGATAACCAGATACAAATGTTTTAGAGCTTCTTATAAGATATTGGACACACATTAGGCGTTCAATCCTTTTTGACACCGGAGCTGGAAACAAACGAAGACTCATTGACAGAGAGCTTTGTTAAAGCAAACGAAAATATATGTTGTTTAGTGTTACTCGAATTTTACTGCTTTCATGGTTGTGATACTGTATTCGCATTTATGAGTAGAGGGAGAGTAGGTACAATAAAGCTACTCGAGAAACATACATACTTAATAAGCACCTTTGCCAAGTTGTGTAAAAGACAGCAGTGTAGTGATGACTTGTTAGCAGAAATGGCTTATAATGTGTATGTTGTATGTATGGAAATCCAACTTGATGCCTATGTTATTATTTTTATCTTCGATAACGCCCCCCTTGAAAATACATCGTATTTTGTTTCCCCCCCCCCCTCCGATTCTGAATATTCCCCGTTTGGCATAAGCCATTAAATAGCCTCAGGATGAATATGGCTAATTTATTGGTCGCGCATTTATATACATTTGCGTATAGCTTATCAAGAGAACGTATTGTTACGTCGATTTCGCCCAAATGTGATATCCCGGTCATTTTGCAGTCGACATTTACCGATTATGAATTGAGGGGTGCTGCGGCAGTTTAACCGAGGATATATTTATAGCAACACCGATTCGCTATTATCACAACCCAATATTTTTGTTATCAGAATCATTACATATTACAGAGTGGGTTAATAAAACAAAGGTCAGTGGTTCGATCCCAGGTTCGGCTAACTTTTTTTTTACTTTTTTTTTTCTTTCTTAAATTTAATTCTTGTTTTATACTGGAGCTCTTATAATCTGCTGTTTACATTCAATAATTTAAAGCGTTTATCACTAACTTCAAAACATGCCGAAATCTGTAAACAAGTTCCTGTAATTTATTGATGGTTAAGGTCGCGGTTGATACCGTATAGTCTTATGTTTGTGATTTAATATTGTATTATTGTTGTTGTTTTTTGGTAAGCTGTTGAGATCTCAGTTAAGATTATAAACAATTTCTAAGGTTTATTCATATTTCTAGCAATCTATGTACCAGTACTTGGGTTTAGCCAAATTGCTTTATTATATGAAATTTGGCATAGACGGTAGGGATAGCTAAAAATCAAAATCTCTGTTCAAAGTGCGGTGACCCCCTTTTTTATTTATGTTTTATGATGACAATACGTAGATGAATATATTTGAGCAGTTTCGCAGAAAGTTATTAGATAGAACTTTTTTTAATTCCATTTTTGTGGTTAAAAAAGTAAAAAACAAAAACGTTTTTTTTTGGGTGACATAACAATTATAAAAATTAAATTTCTTAAAATAAAACTTGTGTTCTCCACTTTTTTGGTAGTTTGTGATTTAATTAAATAGTATATGATGTATCTTAGCTTATATAATATCTACATGTTGCCAATTTCATAGGTTATTAATCATTTTAATGCAATTAGAGATTTTTCAGTTTTAATGAAAAAGTACATGTTATATTATGGTGAATAAAATCAAAACAAGGCCGGTGACCCTATGTTTTTATTTCATTTTTCACATAGGATTGGTATGTAGTACTCGAATATAAATTTTGAACAAAATGTATAAGATGGTAAAAAATCAGCAAAACTGCAGCAACACCCCTTAAGTCGTTTAGCACAACTCAATCAGGATCTTACCGTGCGAATTAAGCACGCGATCTTGACTAGCATGTGATGGAATGTAAACATGGTCAAAAGCGTAGTTTTTTCAACGAATAACTATCAAACTCATACATATCGATCTAGGTCGAGCTTGTAGAATTAAGTATTTAGATTGCCTGTTTAAAAATTCCTCAATAATCTCAAAGCATTTTTTTTAAGATTTGATTATTTTCAATTATTGTGTTTAGGGGAAGGAGGTTTTGTTATGACATGGATACACATCTTGATTAAATTTGAACATAGTTTTTACCACATTTTATTCAAATTATACCAAAGTTATTGTTATGTAATTTTTGTCTGTAAATAGTGTTTATTATAAAGGGAAATGCCTCCACTTTATCGCCCATTTTGTTTGCAGTTATATTACCTAGAATAAGGCCACAGATATATATATATATTTATATTTAAATCCAGATATAGGAACGTGTTTTGTTCAAGCTTAATTTCTGAAGAAAGACATACAATTTCATAGGATGTAAATACATGTGAAGTCTATTTTTCTACCGAATCTATTAACGTTCCGTGACAAGAAACTGATGTTCTTCCCAGGATTTTCATTTGGCTGACTTTCATGAAGTTTTCGCTGACGTATCTGTGACGTAGTATGTCATTGATGTAAGGTAAATTGCATATAACACGGGTTTACAACTTCCTGGTTTCTGTTTCTGTTCTGAGCGCATGCATGGCTTTTTTTTGGCGTCTCTCGGTTGCTAGGACCTCTGGTCGCCGAAACTATGCTGGTGTTTGGTCATCTCCACTTTAACTTCTGGGTAAAATGATTACTGATGCAGATGTACACAACATTTCTCAGAGGGCAGCCATGGCAGTTGCACAGTTAGCGCGCACTGAATTTCCCCAGTTTGAAAAAATAGCAGTTTTAGTTGGTACGCACCTAATTACCCCTGTTTGTATACACTATTCTCCGATCGACGCACATAGCAGTTCTCTAAACGTTTAGTCAAATTTTTCACTCAACATATATTACCTTAGTTGGCAACAGTAGTGTTAATATGTTCTCTCAACATCTAGCATGTCACAGTGTGATTCTTTGTGCTTTGCTTTTGTATATGCCAACGCACGATTCAAAATGAACAGCCTGGTATGTGTCATACTAGAATCATAACCCTCTGCTTGGTTTATTTGCTCCTTTACCCAAAATATGCTAGTAGCCTATGTTTGTTTATTACTTCACGACCAATTAATGTTAGGTTATTTCTTGTTTGACTGTTTGTATAATAAAGACAAAACAATTAAGGTTGACGCCACGCATAACGTTCACACGTCCCCAAGCTGAGTAGTTGTCTGTAATGATAAATAATTGGTAAAATTAAATTGCTAGTAAATGTTTAATGTTTATAATAATTCCTCCGTGTTATTTAATTTGTTTTTTATTCTACGTTTTCGTTCTCTTTTCTGTGATGTTTGTCGAGTTTTTATCAACGATTGTTGTGTTTTGCCTATTAACAAGATCATCAAGAATCATTTAAATAAATGTAATGTTGTTCGAACAAAAGATAAATATCTTGTGTCGATTCAGCAAATTACATGATGGTGTAATAACGTCCCTCGTTAGGCTTCAAACCGGGCACAACAAGCGACCTTCTTAGGTATCAATTTACGCCGTTTGGAAGAAAACTTTTTGAAACACGCAATCAAAAGGTTGGAACTTGAGTTGCTCAGAAGGTAGGACAAGAGCTTTGTGATAGTCGGATTGTGCATGTTAAAGGTAACTCGACAAGATAAATAGCTACCAAAAAGCCCATTTGGCTCAAATAGGAAGACAATATACATTAAGCGTCTGTATATTTGGTAAACGCCATGGGGATAAACCATTAGCTTGGGGCGTGCACACATNAATACACGTCAATGTTTTAATACACCTGTTCATATGTACACTTTACAATTGTAAAAAGGTGCATCTTTGAAAGGATAACAAACTAGCGTTCTTCTTTTAACTGTGTACTAATAAAATCTGTTTTTTTTTTACCTTAACAACACGGACAACACAAAACTTTGATGAATCTTTATAACTATGGCCATATATTTACAGTCAGGCCATATCATTGTGTATTTTTAATGCAAAGCATAAACAACAGAATCATGATTGTGGATTATGTTCTCAATTAAAACAACTATATGGGTTGAATCTTACAAAATGTTACATACCTCACCATATTCAGAATGCGCACACACAGAAATCATATATGTGTGTTGCAAGTTTGCAAGTTATAAAAATGCTCATACACAGAAGCCTATAAACATGTGAAAGTTTTCAAGTTTATTTGTATAACCATGCAGCTATATGCATTTGTATAAGTATTAAGTGGAAAACAGTGATTCACAAATAATAACACATCAAAAGGTTATACAATAGTATCATAAAGGATGGTAAACATGCTATTGGTGTATATATGGTTAGAACATGAGGATATTTGAGTTTTGGGAGATATGATACCACGGCAAAACACAAAACGACAAAACAAATACAATGACATAGTATTGCTACTGGGGCCACCGCCGTGAACGCTCAATGAAAAGCAGGTTATTTGTACAGTACCTGATAACACACATCAATTTATATTCATGTTACATTCATACCATATAAACCATCCAGTTTGAGAGTTTATGAACAAACACTTAACCCAACGCTAGGAATATGATTGTCATTTTTATAGTTAATTTTCCCAGACGTTTTCTTTCAAGACAAATAATTCATCTGCCATTAAAACGAAATTGACACAGTCAAGACAATTTACTACACAAACGTACACACACCAATTAGCTGAGAATGTTACAATCATAATGTGATGAAATAAGATCTGCTTATCCATTCGCTAGATCCATCTATTTGTTTACATACAAAAATAGAATACAGAGGAAACATGCATAGTTCAATTATAATAAAATGTAGATACAGTTGAATGTCAAGTGTTAAAGTGTTGAACCAACAAACACATGAGAGCACAAGAGGAAACCATTACGCAATTGGAACCCTTTCATATTGATGGATTATTGTTTGTTTGTGTAAGCATCCCGCACTAAATAGTCACTAGAACTTACTCAAAACCGAGAGTTCTGCACAACGATAATACTCTTGACCCAATGACTGACGCACCTTGCATCGAATACGTCGCAGCGGTTCGCATAGACAACCGTATAGCTTCACTTGTGGCAACAAGAGCGGCAGTGCGATTAAGTGATACCCAAATCACAACCCCAGCACTTGTCATGGCGACGCCAGCAAAGATACTAGCAATCAGTGGCAAAGTCCAAGTTTGCACTCGTCGCCCAAGCAACATACGGATTTCTTGTAGATGTAAGGCTCTTGTCAACGTTTTGTCTTTGAAGATATTTTTGCAAAACATCTCTGTGTTCTTTAAAGAGTTTTTCCTCGTAAAAATGCGGTCCATTTTTTGCTATCTGGTCTGCATATCTGAAAAACGTTATTTTATCTAAATCTCTTTTCTTGTTGTCGATTTTCATGATTCTTTGTCCACATAGCTCATTCAGAGCGGTGAAAAGTTCAGATTCACGAAAAAACCCGTCAAACTCTTCTTTCGTGGAACATTTATCTCCGTAGGTTATTTCAATAAGATTATGCCTAAATACTTTCTCGCCAAAAATAATTCTGCGCAAATTGACAGTTAGTTTTTCTTCCTCTGTAATTCGACCTTTTTTCAGGACAAGAACAAAGACAATTGGCTTCATGTCAACAACTTCGAAAAGTTTCAACGCTGTTTCAAAAACTTTCCAACATTCAAACAGACCGTTTGGATCAATTATTTGTATCACTCTATGTGAATCCCCTATTAATCGGTCACAACTGGCGCTGGATATACAATTAGTTTCGCCTGTTGCACCATCGCCTGACCTAAAGTTTATCCATCCAAGAAGGGTGTTTCCTGTCGCGCTTTTTCCATTTCCAGTTTTTCCAATAAAAACAATTTTGCCTTCCTGTTTTTTTTTATAAAATTGTCATGGCTGCATGACGACACGGATTGTAGTCCTGATTGTCTAGTTTCAACAAAAGAATGCGACAATGGAATTCGCCAACCAAGTGATTGACCTACTTCTCGAAGCTGAGTTCTAATGCTTTTGTCAGCGGATTTGTTTTGCAGATGATCGTGTAATAACAATTTTTAAGTAATTGTGTAATCTAAATCGTCGACAAACCGTCAAAACAATCCGATCCGTTATTTTACGGAATGTATCAAAATCAAATACGTGTGTGGCGTTATTGAATAACATTGCAAGATTTCCACATAGTTCCAAAAGCTCTCTGACAAAATCGAATCTCTTCATTAATGCATCCAAGTGCTGATCACTCACAACATTATCGCAGTGTGTAAGTTCAAGCATCATGTGTTCAAATATGTGTTTACCAAATACAATTTTCAGCATATCAGCAGTGTATTTTTCGTCGTCCGTGAAATGATCTGATCTTAGAACAAGCACGAACACGTGTGGCTTCAAGTCTGTTACTTGAAGGAGCTTCAAAGCTGTCTTCGCTACGTTTCTTGACTGAAAAAGCCCGGGGGTGTCAACAATTTCAAACTTCTTTTCTTGATGAGAAATTATTCTCGAGCAACTTACGTGTACGATGTCACCTTTTGAACTTGATTTGCTCGTGGCTTTTTTTAGCTTGAATTCCTTGCGCCCTAGAAGAGTATTCACCGTTGCACTTTTCCCCTTTCCTCCGTGTCCAAGGTGAACAATAACTCTCTGATAAACGACGTCCGACATATTTTGAACCAAACTGTTTAGGACTATTTTACATAACTTGTTGTTACACACTAACACAAAACTTTAACCGGTGAAAAAATATTCAAGTCACGCAAGGAAGATACAGTTTACAAAAGAGTTTGGATTTCATTATTTACAACTAGATATGTAATGTTGAGGCAAACAAACAAAATTTTGGTTTTGGTTACCTTTATTTAACCATTCTTTAAACACGGTGGAAAGATAACGTGCATATGGTAGATGCAGACTCCGTTCGTTGAAAGGGTAGATGGGTCTATAGGAGTGTAGGTGTCCTTCCTTTCAAACTTAGCCTCCTTTTCAATGCCGGACGGTTTTATGAAAACTTTGGATTATTCCCTCACATGACCATTTGATGTGTCGTGTACAACATCTCTTTGCTCGGTGTAAGTTTCAGGCACGAAATCTATACCAAAGATCTTACACTTTAGTTTCTGCTCTGTATATTTGTGTATATCTGGTTGATTATTATATTACTATTTCCCATAACGTAAATCTCTATTGCTAACGGGAAAAAATAATGTCACATATTTAGGACACTCAAAACATAATTATGCTTCGGGGCATCGAGTCTAATAAAATGTTCAGGTACAAACGGTATAGTCAAGTACAGATATGCAATTAATTCGGAACTGGATTCTATTTCTTGGCTTTCAATAAGATAAATGGTATGTATTATTAAACTCCAGAAACATTAGCAGGAGATAAATACTTGATAATATACGCACTTTTTTGTATTGAATGCAAGTGACTTTTTGACAGTACAGTACAAAAAAAAACAACATGAAACATCAAAATGATTTAATCTGACGTCAATTCAAAGGGGTTTCAAACCTTTTAAATGGCGCACCGAACCTCACAATAGTCGTATCAAACAAAATTACCATTACTTTTATAGACATCTGATTTACATTATTATATAACAAAGATATTTTAAGTATGCCTTCATGTGAGTGCATATTACGCGAACAAGGTTCATTACATTGTAGACATACGATATGTACGTTTGATGGCTTTATGATCGTATCTGTGGCAAACAGTTATCCCATGGGTGTTATTTGAACAAACTAAGGAGAGGACCACTATACTTTGTTACACACCAAATAAAAAAACTTTTGACCCTTTCGGTTTCATAAGAAGATATTTGAAAGTATTTACTATACAAGCCTATATTAATAATGTGATCCCTGGGACGTGACCAGTTGTGACCTCAGTAGTATTAAATACCTGAACCTTGTGGTTTCATATTTTTTATTTTTAAAGGTTTTCATTTTTATCCCCAAGCTTTAAAAGTGCAAGAATATTGTATTGATCTCCGCTTTCTGTCCGTCTGTCCTGGCCACTTTCTCCTCCTACACTTTTAGCACTAGAACCTTGAAACTTACGCACATGGTAGCTATGAGCATATGTGCGACGGTGACGGTGACGGAATTTTGATCTGACCCCTGGGTCAAAAGGTATTATTAAATAAATGGGTAAAATGGGTTAATAAAAAACTCATTCTACTAACAACATGCGACGCACATGATAATGACTTTTTACCCAGGGGTCAGATCAAAATTCCAAATAGTGCACCGTCGCACATATGCTCATAGCTACCATGTGTGTAACTTTCAAGGTTCTAGTGCTTAAAGTGTAGGAGGAGATAGTGGAGAATGGGGGTTGGGGTGGGGCCGGGTCAGAGACTTTCACTCATTTGTTTAGGTTATTTTACATTAACTTCTTCATTTCTACACCGATTTACTTCAAATTGATACTGAACATATCTAATGACAATACGGTCAACCTCAATTATGCATGGTCCCATTACCAACCCTGGGGCGCCCCGCCCACATAGACCACGCCCACCCAAAGTTTTGATTTTACATAACTTCTTCATTTATTCGACAATTGACTTCAAATTAATATTGAACATCTCTTATGACAATAGGTCTATCTCGACAATCCATGTCCACACTTCCCACCCCAGGGCCATTGATAAAGGTAAAGGCAGCTTGGTTCCCGTCCTCTTTCAAATTTATCGAGAGGTGCACGGGTACTACTTCCCCGTACCCCCAAAATTGTGTTCGTTCCCATTTTCTTTCCCTACCCATTTTGTTTTCCTTACCCAATTTTTTTTTCGTACCCTTAAAAAGGCAAATTATTTTCGTACCCAAATTTTTGTTCCTACCCATTTTTTTTTGGTACTTGTACCCTAATTTTAGTTCCTACCCAAATGTTTTTGTACTCAACTTTTTTTTCGTACCCACATTTTTGTTCGAACCCAAATTTGTTCGTACCCAACGTTTTTTTCGTACTCAATTTTTTTTGTACGTACCGAATTTTTTTTCGTACCCAAATATGTTTTCGTTCCCAATTTTTTTTCCTACCCACATTTGTTTTCGTACCTAAGTTTGTTCGTACCCATTTGTTTTCCTCTTGCTATACAGCCATTGTTTATTGTAATGAATCCTGTAGAAGAACATTGAAATCATTCAATCGTAAGCATTTGACAACATGATATCACCTTTTTACCTTATCTATTGTAAAAACACTTAGTCGATTTTTAAGAAATTCCATAGCCATGATCATTGGGTGACCCTTTTTCAAAGTTTCTCATTTCGTTCAAGTCCGATGCACGTGTAGGCTTAACTCATATTTTAACTAGAGCTTGCGGGGCAGAAGCCGACGCGTATCCCCACGCCGCATAGATGTTAAATTAAGAGGCAATTTTGGGTGGGCAAGGCCTATGTTGGTGGGGCCCAGGGGTGGGTAATGTTGCCATGGATGGTCGAGATAGACCGTGTTGTCATTAAAGATGTTCAGTATTAATTTGAAGTCAATTCGTGAATAAAACAAGTGTAAGGTGGGAAGTTAGACTGGCCTTTTGTAATGTGATTTTCTTGCTTGACAACAACTCACCAAGAGAAGAAAAAGAAGAGCAGAACACTCATATCAAACTAGATTATTTAAACTTACTTCGCAAACATAAGTGCTAGTAGACATATTTTCTGTAATTTTATATTGAGTGCTTGTATGAGGAAATGTAGGGGATCCACATTTTGGCTCTTCATTTTGGCAATTGTTCAGTCAGATATTTAAATTTGCAACACACAGTCAGAATAAAATATTCAATAAAATGGGACCCTTGTTCTCATTATACAATGATCTGAATTTGTTAACACGTTGCACATTTCAGTTTTAAACATTTATTTGTAATCATACATTTTCAAAGAGAATCAATACCAACAATAAAATGTCATTATTAACATGTGTTTTTTTTAAAGTTGATACATACTACACACACAAACAAAGCAACGGTAATGCAATGGCAATATATATTTTTTAACTCAATAATCATATCATAGGTATGCTATAAACATCGTCACACACTATGGAATGCAAAGGTAAACTATTTAACTTATAATCAGTAGAATTTCGTTGACAGTTATCTTCAATCATATATACAGTATGTTTACTAACATTAATTGTTTACTAGAGCTTGCCACAGAAGTGACGAATATTCCTGTAGCCTCAAACTGTTATATGAAGTAAGTTGTAATAATCGTGTTTTAGATATTCACGTTGAAAAAACGGTTTAAGTTCAACAATGTTTAACGTATGATATACAAAATGCCCATGCGAAACGTCATACCATAAAGAACAATTCAAGCAAGTTTGAATGTTGAATTTTGAAAAGTGTAAGAGTACTTCGTCTGACCCGATAGAGTGTAATGACAGACAGAACGACAGATGGGCAAACAGTCGAACGTATATGGTAAAGTCAGCAGAAACCATCTGCAGTGGTATAATAAACCATAAACATGTAATTAATCAGTTCAGGCATTCTTGAAATGATGCAAGTTTAAGATACAATTGGACGCATAATAAACATGTTTGACTCATACTACATATCCACAATAAAAGTTTAGAGCACTTACAAATCACGTGTTAAAATATGGACCCAATTTACAAAAAAACGCAAGTTTAACCCATGACAGATACGTCTTCTTCACACAATGATAAAAAGAGTTTTGCTTCTATTAGTAGAGATAAATGAAGCGGTATCAAGAGTCATCGGAACTTGAACAGCACCAATTTGAACAATCCCGTGCCAACAACTGTCAAACCTTTCATCGCCATCGCGGCTACAGCGGAAGGGCCACCAAGTGCTCCCACCATCACTGACCCGGCGACGCCGACAACCACACCAGTAATAAGCGGAACCTTCCAGTGTGGCAACCTTCGCCCGAGCTCAACACTCATTTCTTGTAGTTGAACTGCTATGCTCTTGTCACCAATTTGACTTTGAAGATATGTTTGTAAAACAGCCTTATGGTCTTGTGCATGTTCGTGTATGTAAAATAGCCTTCCATTTTTGGTTATTTGGTCTGTTAATCTGAAAAACCTTTCAACATCGAAATCTTTTGTCCTGTTTTCGATTTTCATTATTCGTTTACCACATAGCTTAGCTAGCTTTTTGACATGTTCAGATTCACTTAAAAACCTGGCAAAAGCTTCTTCGTCTTGAAATGCACTTCCGTGCGTTATAACTATAATAGTGTGTCTGAATACCTTTTCGCCAAATATAATCCTCAACAGGTCAACCGTATATTTTTCTTCCTCCGTGAATCGACCTGCTTTCAAGACAAGCACGAATACATTTGGCTTCAAGTCAACAACATCAAGAAGTTTCAACGCCGTTTCCGCAACTTTTCCACAATCAAATAAACCAGGTGTATCAATTATTTCCGTAACAAACTCAGAATCACCGATCTTCATGGTATTCCCTGCGCTGTGTACTTGGTTTGTAACTGCTTTTGCACTCATCATCGAATTAAAGATTTCCCGCCCAATGAGGGTGTTTCCAGTTGCACTTTTTCCATTTCCAGTCTTACCGACAAGGACAATCTTATACTCACGTTTCTGCTCAAAACATGTACTGCTGTTCAATGACGTGGACTGTACCCCACGGTTTCTAGTTTCGTTACCAGACACAACAGTTGTCTCATTTCCTAAATCCGACATCATACAATTGTCAAGTAAAATAAGCGACTGTTCATTTAGGTGAATTGACTTAATGAAAACTTTCACCGGCTCGTTTGTGATAGCATAATCGCTCGACACTATCTGTCACGGGTTTTCAATAAGTAGGAACGATTTGTGTCGCAAGTGATTACGGCACATGTACGCGATACACATGGGTTATCCTTGTTATAGATTATAAACTCAATTATATTGGATACAAGTAAATCGTAGTTGGGCATTTACAATCTTTCAGTTATCAAAACAAATTATCAAAACATGCAATGTAAATGTCCGTTACTGTCGCCTTCTCATATAAATTACGGTCAAACCATTTATTTCCGTCGGCATGGAATTTTAAAAAAACTTGTCAAATATAAAAGACTGTTTTCGTTGACAAGTTAATATGTGGATTTCTGATTTTGGCACAAAAAAAATGAATTCGCGATTGTTTTGTTATACTTGACCAAGATACATCACGCATTGTTGACGTCAATACATAAAAAGTAAATAAACAATACTATAAACAATACTATAAACAAGACAAAGATGAGGGAGCTGTCTATAACGAACGTTCGCGGTTTCCTCGTCTGCGCTTTAAGATACATAGGAAAATTACACCAATAAATAAATAGATAAAGACTAATGTAGTAATAATACTAAAACGACGGAAAAAAAAAAAAAAAAAAACAATTNTGTTTAGCACATGCCAATGAACTGGTATATTCCGGCTCTAGACATCAGAAATATAGTGCAGTATATTGTATTATGGTAGCAAAATTCTAGAGTAAGACACTTCCATTTCCTTATTATCGTCTTTATAATATTTGTTTTCAGCGTGTATCGTCAAAAAAAATTATAGACATGTGACATAATACATCCATATATCTAAATACATAGTCGACCTATCTTTGTTTTAGGAGACGTTTTGTCGGAAGATTTTTAATGATTTAGTATGTGTGTGCATTATTATTAACAGCGGGTAACTAAAATTGCGTCACAACGGATAGTCGATCATTGAGTCATTGCCATCGAGCACCTGTGGACTTGCTCTCGGTTCTGTAATGTTGTTTCCTATGTTAAAATGAATGATGCAAATGTTATTTACATAATTTCATGCTTTGAACAGTTTTGTTGAAAACAAGCAGACGGGTGGCCGGACAATCGTGTAACATTGACTATCTCCGGATGGCTCCGCACTTTATTTATGAAATAAATCGTATGCTGATCCAGAGTGGTCGCCGGAGAATAATTTGGTTTCCGTTCCCACTGGTTTTCAACGTAGACTAATTGGGAACCGGATAAGTCTCAAAACAAAACAAAACAAAACATGCAACAACACTTTTCGTGATTGATTTCTGGTGTTTGACAGGCGTTGAAGCTGGTAGCGGTTGCGTGATGACATGGCGTACAGACGTTCTAGTATCAGAGTGACATTAGTTGGAGTAATTTGTTTGTTTTTTCTTGGCCTGACGTTTTGGAATGAAGAGATTTACCAGGTATTTCAAGTCAATCAAGATTTAACTTCGAAAGGCCGAAATGGTGAGGAACACAGAGTTTCCAACAACGTTCTAATGGACACGTGTTGGTATTATTTGTAATAAATTATTTCTCAATCCATAATTACACATTCTTAGATAAAACGTTCCAGTTATCCAACGCCCAGCTACTAAGCCTCCTAGGTTCCTTTGCTGATAGTTTTTCTTCTTCTTCCGATACAGCACTCCTTCAAAAAAGAAGATTTTTTGCCGGTGCCTATTGGTTAAGGGGTGAACAAAACTGTACAAAAGTGCTTTGTTGAGTGTTAATTTAAAATTATTTACATTGTTATTGTCTAGGAGTTGCAACTCCTAAAGGCTGCTTTCATGGTAATTCGCAGCCTGAAATAACAATTGGCATTTTAATCGGTAATATAATGCAAATACACTATTTTCAGGCACAAATAAACACAAAACCATCATAAATATATCCCTCATCAAATGCACTAATTAAAACAACTAACATGATATGGTGTGCTTGCAGAATACACTAGAAAATTTCAACTGACAGCATAACACCAGACCATCAGACACACAGGTGAAACAAATTAGTGCAGGGTTACCTTTTACTTTCCTAAGCTATAATCGTCACTTCAAAACTTCCTTTTTTCATGTTTGATAACGAATTTTTGTTTTTTAGCATTCTCCACAAAAGACACACAATTTGATATTGATGGTAACAAGTATTGTGTTCGTTAAAATATAATAATATAGGTTGATTAAACTCGATTTAATAGACGCCCCGGGGTCATATTTTTTTAACATGGGCTTTGCCTTTACAATGAAGAACTTTGAGCTTTACCTATGTACTCATAAATGCTCAAAGCATTCAAGAATAACATCATTTAATGTATACAGTTTGGTCGCCAGTCTCGGATTAATTTTCAGAAACAATCAATCTGTTTCTCTTACCCTTCAAAACACTACTGATCAAACTGTATTTTCCTAAAGCATCACCATTCATTTCTTGAAATATATATTTTCTTGTTTCAATGATGACCTTGTTATTTTTTCTGTCGTGGATCGCAACACATACACACCGTGTTTACAAATTAGGCTTGTTTTGAAAAATGGATATCAGAAGAAACATGTTCCCTTTATTTTATTTGAAATTTTCATTAAAATCTTACTGTCATTCGGCAGGCAAGTTATGATATAATTCATTGACATAAAAGTTATCATTAAAGCTGCTGTTTAACCATTTTCGTATTCACCTTTTAAAACCCAAGTGAAGTTGCCAGCAGCGAAAAGCACATGGCTGGTAAAGTTAATTAATGAGGGGGCGTCTCTAACGTGGTTTTAAATGATAAAAGTGTATTTATATGATATAGTTGTACAGTTGAAATGTTGAATCGTGCACTTTATTCCAGTACTAATCACATTTTAAATACAGGATAAGAAAATATGGCAAATCATTAATGTTATTTGTTATCTTGGTTCAATGAGCATATTAACTGAACTATTATTGGATGAATTATGCCAAAACAAATTTGAAAGTCGATGAAAATGAACCAAATTTAGGACAAAAATGGCATAAAGGTTAATTTGTATGGCAACTTTCATTAAATAATACAGCAAATAAAATTATTTTGATAGAACTTGCATGGGTTAAGTGTTAAAAAACTGGCACAAATGTATTATTTACCGGAATAATTATTCAGCTTTCATTTTATTTACATAATAAGATAAAAACATCATATTAATAACTAAAATACGAAAATAAAAACTGAAATAATTAGAAATAGTACACCAATCAATAATAATAATCATGGGAATAATAATATGCTATAAGCTTTTGTAAGGAGATAGCATTTGTATGTTGTATTTTTGCCTTCGGTCATCAAAGAGGGGTACTCAAATTATGAGACTACGACCAGACGACAACTACTGCATCAAAACTGATACTGAGAAACTCTGATATGAAAGGATGTTATGTTTTCCAAATCATTTCCCCTTCAAACATTCTGCCGTACGCAGTTAACCATTAATTGGGAGTACAATAATACACATTATGACAAACCTTGACTTGAGTTGAACCCAACATTAGCATCCTTTCCTAATCTTCATGATCAGATTACTGATGGAAAATAAACAAACTAATGTTTAGTGTTGTAGCAGGTTTACCTGTTGTCCATGTCCAAAAATGAGTCTTTTTTGCAATGTAATGGATATTGATGGCAAGATATTTGCAGAAGTTACTGGAGATCCAGTGTCCAGTTTTTCCATATGGGAAGCTAATGATCAGGAAGGTGGTGTTATTGTCATACCATGATATCAGATATTGATATTGATGTGATGTCGTAAATAACATACACTTTTGAGTGATACATGTCTCGTGGAAGGCAAATGCATGAAAGTTGAGGAGGAACATTACTCATTCATCTGTTTTGTAACAGTATTGTATGTATTTATCTATACAGATTTTATTAATGTCTGTGTTAAAAACGACAGCTTGGAGCCGGAACTGAGCACCGGTCGTAATGTTCTGCGAAGTAGCAAACTTCGAGCTGTATCATGCCCGAAAGTAGACTGCAGATGCCCCGAGCTGTATCAAGCCCAGAAGTAGACTGTAGATACCCGAGCTGTGTCAAGCCCAGTAGTAGACTGTAGATACCCGAGCTGTATCAAGCCCAGAAGTATACTGTAGATACCCGAGCAGACTATGCCCGGAAGAAGAATGCAATACCCGAGCTGTATCAAACCCGGAAGAATTGTTCTGTCAAACACCGAGCAGACTATGCCCGGAAGTAGAACGTATTTGAGAAGTATCACGTGACCGGCCGTATACCGATGCGAACGGTTTCCAGTATTGCCGCCTTATAACGAGGTGTCGTAGGTACTCTCAACGAGTATGACGCCCTGTAGACTTGCGGATGCTTATGTAGCACTGGCGTAACGGTAACGGTGCGTTTACGACCTGACGTCCATCATTCCATACGAATCACCACATTGAAACGGCTAAAATGAATGACATTAGTAAAATACTTTTAGTCATTAACGACCGTCTTACTGTCAAACCATATAAATATATGTTACAATGTCCTATAAGGCTTTCACAAACTTGTTTAATTCCATAAATGCATAAGTCTCTTATAAAAATATTTGCTACTCGCTTGAATGCATAGAGTAAATGCACTGTGTGCCAAAGAGTTGCACATATAATACTCAATTCACCAACTAGCATCTGAATTTTAAATGTTATACTTTACCGTTATGTGTAATATTCAATTAAATCAAACTCTAATGGTTTGTTAAATCCACTAACACATAACGCGTCTACACCAGATAATAATATAGACATTTACAAAGTCATTTTTATACATGCCTAGCAAACCTTTAATTATGTACAAAATCAAACTATTACACAGGTTCATGCAAGTTTCCGCTGTGACACATATTTTAAAAAAGAAACACGACTTCGGCGTTTACTTGTAAAAATGCAAACAACAATTTACTTTATTCATATAAGCATAAATTTCAATATTTAAATAAAACAACACTTTATTTCAAACCTAGCAAAAACGAGTATCAAAAATATAATGGAGAATAAAATAACTTACCCAAATGCCGTATGTTGCGGACACTTACCTCCCAGCTAGTGCTCTAGTCGCAATGCTGTAGCTGTCCGTGTATGTCAAATAGTCTGCCGATTTTATACGTGTAATCGCCCAGCAGCGTTTACCGCCAAAGCGAGAAACATGCTTTCCATGAACTCGAACTGAACAACTTTTCTTCAACTGACCAATCAAAATAGACATAAATCGATCAGGTACACATCACCCGATATCGTACGACTACAAGCGTGAATTACTGAGGCCCGTAAGTCGTACTTTACAGAAAAACATAACAATTTACAAAAATATGAAGTTTCTTAAAACTAAACGTGTTTAATCGTGTTTTGGCTTAAAATGTATCTTCTACCACACTGATTAATGTGCCTAACAAAAACTTGCTTAAAACCCCTATTATAACCACTAAACAGAAAACTCTGAAAACTTTCATAACTTGACAAATGTACAGCTCTATACAAATGAGGCCCGATAATTAACTTTTAATAACACAGAAATGAGTTCTATCGTTACAGAAGCCAGCATGCAAAATATTCTGTGTCAATGCAGCATTTTGGGGTAAACGTCACGTCTGTTACAAAGCTCTTGTTTTATTAAATTGGAAAAATGTATGCTGTGATTAAGGCTTAGGGTATTTTTTGAAAATTGCCTTTGAAAAACTGGTTGTCTGTATGTTCAATGTTTAGTTATGCCTATTATCATGCCATTGTAAATACCTCAGCTGATTTCTGTCATATTCATGTGTTTTGACATGCCCCATGCACTCCATTTTATACTGAAGAAAATGGCCTGCTAGTAGGGAAATCTTCGCCAATGTTCAACATTTTGAAATTTAATTTTGCAGTCAAGTTTTGTGATTTATATTGTAAGTAATCTTTGTATGTGAAATAGCTTTTGTTTATTTAAAAATGTATTAATAATTTTAGGACATTGTGCATTGTTTTCTTAGTGGAAGTTATCCGTTTCAGGCGACCAAACTGTATTTACTGCTACTATATATATAAAAAAAATGCGAAATTCACTTGAAATTACAGACAATATTATTGGCTGAAACCATGTTAAACTTGTACATCAATAGTTGTTACTGGACATGGCCTAAACCTCACGGTGTAGCATAACAGGTCCTTGTGGCTCAGACTGCTTAACATATGCTGACATTTTCCAGTGATATTGGTTAAATTGTTATTACAAATATTTAACGTCTGCATTTTCATATGAGCCTCGTTCTGGGAAAATTGGGCTTAATGCATATCCGTAAAGTGTTGTCCATGATTAGCCTATGTGGAATGCACTTTCCATCTTGACTGGATTTGTGTTAAGAAGACTTCCTTTAAACAAAAAAAAACAACATAAAAGCATAAAGGGTTGTCCCAGATTTGGCTATAGAATATTCAAAGGAGACGTTAGGCCTTACATATATAAGGCACGTTCTGGGAAAACTGGACTTAATGCATTTTACGTTTATTAAAAAACTGTGAAAGTGAGAAATAACTTACATACAAAAAAGATAATACACACTGACTTAATGATGGATTGGGTAAACAGTACTTTATCCTGTTTTTTTTTTCCAAATATCTAATTATATCTGATAAGTGACATTCAGTGTACGATAAACCGTGAAATCGTGCTCAAGGTTGAGCGTTCTGTTTTGGAAAAGCTCTTCTTAATGTCATAGTTCTTCTCTTTTAATTCTTTTTTTTAATTATTTTAATAGTGTTGTTGTCTGTGGCTCATGTTATTGTATTACTCCATGGAACTGTCCCATTAATGTTTCCCCTACAATACAGATATGTCTTTCGTGTCAAATATGAACAATGACTGTTTGTTTCCCATATCGGCAAATGCAGATCTAACTCATTAATTATTTAATCTCAATAAGAGTCCCTGAATGAGTACGGAATATATATCCTTTTTTACATACAACCCGAGTAAAACTTTAGCGTTACCAACAGCAGTGAGTCCATCATTTGTGGCAAGTGACCAGTTGCCAAACAGTCCGCACGAAAGCACTAGATACAGTACCAAAATCAAGCGACAAACACACACGCACATGAATACATACACTTAAATAGTAAACAGCTGTTCATATCCGTGTTATTATAATCGACAAATCGATGGAACACTTGCGTCCTAAGTGTGGTCAGAGAAATGACCTCTGGGATTTCATTAAATATGAAGGATTGGTGATCGAGATATCCGCGATGTTATCTTTACAACCTGAACCGGACTGATTAGGAACATGGATAATAGCGTGCGTGATTTGATTATCAATGGGAACTTCAAATATGAAGGATCTGTGATCGAGAGATCCGCGATTCTATCTTGCAAACCTGAAGCGGACTGATTAAAACACTGATTATCTCGTAAGTGATCGTATTTTTATCAAAATTACTAGGATGTTTTGACGTTTGTCCATCGCCTACTTGATTTCGTTTGATTATGCCACTAGGATTTGACCTAGAAATAAGATTTAAGATAATGTGTTTAACAATCAGCCAGCAAGTTCTTAATACTTGACAGTGATGGCTTGTAGAACTTTCCACTCGTCTCTAAACGGGGCTGGAGGACATTATCTTTGACGTGGCCATAGGTCCACGGGTGTAGCAGTTGTAATTCGTATTGTTCCGTCCCGGTTTGATCTGGAGGAGAACGGGGCGGAGTAGAGGAGGTGCACATGCCTTCGATGGCATTTGCAATGGCATTTAAGATACACACTGATATATCTTTAGGTCACAGTTATTTAATTGTGTAACAATATACCATTTTAAATCACAGTTCACTGGAGTAACCCAGTTACGTCATAGACATGCATATTATAATTAAGTGGAAAAGTGATGAGATTTTAAGCGATATTACAAGACAGCTAAATGCAATAATACCATGAGATTAAACGTGAGGGCCACTATTGTGGGAATTGCTAGGCATTGTTACACGTTTTGTTGACAGCTTAGTAGACTAATTCAATGGCTTTAAACTTATGCCCCTTAATGTACTTCACAAAATCAGGTTAACGTTTGCGTCCAACTACTCCATATCTCTATATCCACTAAAGATATTGAAATACATTTTTAAATATGTGTTCTAGGTCTTGTGAACATTCACTGATTACGACAAATAACCTTAACCAGGTATTAATTAGGATTATGACCTTTTTTGGACTTACGAATCCGGTTAAGGTTCGCGTGCAATATGAAATGTGGGTAAAACAGTACTTATCTCTGTAACTACCACTATTATTCAATTGAAACGTCTAACATGTTTTATGGATCATCATAAACAGTCAAAGACAAAGGCCCATAACTCTGACCTGCAATTAAACATAATTATGCCTCTTTTTGTACTTAAAAATCTGGTAAACTGTGCGTGCAAATATTCTCTAGCTGACATGTTGGTATAGCATAGTGCTAAATTCAGGGCCAGTCGGGTCAATGTTAAGGTCACTGTTGCTTAAATATATAAAAAGTAAGCGTTCAAAACTTCAGTTCGGATGGGGAAACTGTGCTAAAATATTGTGTTAATGTAGGTTACATATTGCTTTAGCAGTGAATTGCAATTGCGGTCAGTGGGGTCAAAATTATTGTAAGTAAAAGTTAAAAAAGATTATTCCACTTAATCAATTTATTTAGGATAGAGGTACTTTTTTGTTATTGTGTGTGTATGTAGCTTAAATGCAGCAATATGTTGGAATTGCGTTTGGAGCAAATTGGGTCAAGGTCACTGTTACGAAAAACATACCTTTAGTCTAGAGGGAGGATTTATGCTGATATTTACGGTGTAGGTAGCTGATATGCAGAACGTGCTTGCAAATTAATTAAATTCAGCTAAACTAATTGGTTAACATTTGAAAATCTAGTTCCCTGGCATTGTTACATCTCTTGGTCTATATTTTTATGTTGATCTTTTAGTTTACATATACTATATGACTACTGCAGATAATTAACTTCAAATATGTATTAATGGTAATTTTAAAAATTAATTCACTAACGAGAAATAGACACTAAAGATAACGTAAAACAAAATTGCATAATTCGGAAATAAAACATTATAAACTTATTTCAGTAAAGTTTAAGTAGTCCTAAGTTATCTTTATCGTCCATTCCGAAGACCTACGGTATTGATACGATAATCTAAGTGGTGCTTTTTACTGAGAACTCTGGATAAAAAAAAACACATTTAATATACCACCAATCTTGTTTCGAACTGGCAACATAATTTTTTACCATTGATGCCTCATTTGATTGCCAATACAATTTGTCTTTTTTTTTTGTCGCTAAAACAAATCGCCGCTTAAAATCAGCCGCTTTCAGTAGACAGGAGACCAATAAATCATTTTTCTTAATTAGTGCTTGACCATATGACAAACTGTCATCACAAGTGCAATCACTATGCGATGAGAAACGTTTTGACATCCTCAAATGACGTTCGAGACGCAGATTGAAATTAGTTGACGTCGTTGACTTTTTCTTTCGTTACGCATGACTCTGAATCAGGATCTGTTATTTTACAAATAATTCAATATTTTTCATAAATATATGTTCTGTTTTAGCTGAACGATTTTGGTTGTGAATATTTAATATGTATTTGTTTTATTTAGTATTTATATTTTTAATTATAAAAACGTACCAGTCTGAGGTAAATTTGTATTACCCAGATTCTTAACTGGTACACACATAGCATAGGCTAAGGCTGGTACATTTTCACTACCCGGGTACTGGAATGGTACCCACATGTTAAGCATAGGCTTAGGCTGGTATTGTTTTCACTTCCCGTGAACTAGACTGGTATCTACATGCTAAGCATAGGCTTAGACTGGTATGTTTTCACTACTCGGGTACTGGGATAAATACTAGGGATGACAACGGTTATTCGGTTATCCGTTTCTTAAGGAGGTTAACCGATTACAAAATTAATATTCGGTTACTCTTGCAGAAAACAATTTTTTTTTGTTGAACGCAATAAATGCTCAATTCGTTAGTTTTGTTTTACTTCATTGCATTGGTTATTCCGCTTATCTTATCGCAAATTATCGGCAATTGCCACCCCGTGATCCCCCCCCCTGTGGATCTAAAGCGATTAGAGTTGTAAACCATCGGGGTGCAGCGGATTAATGAGCAGGCACACGAGCAATTAGCACCTACCATGCAGTGTGTTTGTTAAGCACTTTACGTTCTATTGTGTTTCAATTATTCACATATTGTTAAATTTAAATTATAATCCGACCAATTAGGCTTGTCAATTAGCACATTTGACTGCCACGTGTCTTTTTATTTTATAAATATTACATCAACGTGAATATCCAGTATAAAGTCGATCCAAATTGTTTAGATATCACGTTTGAAAAAGTTAAGTGACAATCTATAATCATTCCTCTATCATCGGATGCATGAACATTTTTCAAACGGGCTGCAGACAAGAAATCAGCTACATGCATACTATGCATACATGTGAGCTACGATTAATTATGCTGAATAAAATGAATGAAACATAAAATATTTAACATGAACATTTATGTTTTTTGTTGTTGTTTGGTGTCATTTTTTGCATTAACACATGAAATGTTACAATTTACATGTGCCGTGAAGTATGCCATTGCGTTGACTACCATTGCTTGATAAAATCAACAACGATGGACACTGATTACACTCGATCACTGTTGTTTTGACAACTATTGCAAACTTAAATGCCCTAATAAGGACATTGAGTATAAACAGGTCTTAACAACTGAGGTTTGAAAACCACTTTGCCCGTTGCAAAATATATTTACCCTAATTGACAATTGTTATTAATCAGCAAACTGTTATTGCAAGGAATTCTTAAAGGATAATGGGTGTTCATAAAATACAACATAATTCAAATTCTTTCGCAGGCACGTACGTCTTTACCCGGGCACTCGACTGGAACTCACATGGTTATCGTCATCTCAGATAGGTAAGTGTTTCACTACCACGGTAATGGACAGATATCCTGCCACATGGTAAGCGTGGGCACAGGCTGGTACGCTTTCACTTCCCACGGGTATTGGACAGGAATCCACAAGGTTAGCATAGGCTAAGGAAGGTATGTTTTTCACTTCAGGGGTACTGCCCAGGTACCCACATGGTAAGCAAAGGCTCAGGCTGATACATTTTGATACATTTTCACTACCCAGGTACTGGAATGGTACCAACATGGTAAGCATAGGTTCAGGCTGGAACTTTTTCTATTACAGTATACTGAACTGGAAACAGATGTTTAGCGTAGGCTCAGACAGTTATCTTTTCACTTCCTTGGTACTGGACCGGTTCCCACATGAGTAACATAGGCTCAGGTAACTACATGGTGAGCATATGTTTAAGCTTTCACTACAAAAGTTATAGAGGTACTCACATGGTTAGTTTAGGCTAAGGAAGTTTAGTTTTCACTACCTGGGTACTTGACTTAAACGTACATAATAGCATAGGTTCATGCCGGTACATTTTCACTACTCGTGTACTTGACAAGTGCCCTCATGGTTATCATTGGCTTAGGCAGAGGCAGGTGATTTTTTCACTAACCAAGTACTGCATAGTACTAACATGGTTAGTGTAGGCTGAGACAGGTACAATTACTCTACCTGGGATCTTGACTAGTACTCACATTGTAACCATAGGATGAGGCTTAACGTTTACACTACCAGGGTACTGGACTAGTACTCACATGGTAAGCATAGGCTCAGGCAGGAACGTGTTTACTACCTGGATACTGTACTTGTACCCACATGGTATGCATCGGCTCAGGAAGGTAGACTTTCCCTACCCTGGTAAAATACTTTTTCAAACATAGTTATCATAAGGTCAGGCTGGTATGTTTTCACTACTCGGGTACTGGACAATGACCCACAGGGTTACCATAGGCTCGGGGTGGTACGTTTACACTACCCGGATACTGAACTAGTACCCACCTGGTTAATGTCAGTGCAGGCATGAACGATTTCACAACCTGGATACTGGACTAGTATCCACATGGTAACCATAGGCATAGGCTCGTACTTTTTCACTACCCGGGTACTGGTCTTGTACCCATATAGTTACAATAGTCTCAGTCTGGCGCATTTGCACTACCCGAGTAGTACACTAATACTCACTTGGTTAATTAAGGCTCAGGCAAGTAAGTTTTTACTACCTGGGTACTAGACTAATACCCACAACATTAGCATAGGTTCAGGCTAGTTATTGTTTGCTACCCGGGTACTCGACTATTACCAATACGGTTAGCATAGGCTTTGAGGGTTACAGTTTCACTACGGTTCCTCAAAAGGTACCAAAACGGTTAGTAAATGCTAAGGCTGGTACGTGTTCACTACATTTAAAAAAGTGTAACTTCATTATTCAAACAGCAATTTTAAACATATATGCCTGTTGAGTGGATATGTTGTGTGTAATTCCTGAGTAATGTTTTAATACATGTAATAAGAAAATGGTTGGCATGATTGACAACGGGCTTGATATGTATCCAGCAGTCATCTAGTACCCACCCGATCTTACCAACTTCCTTTACCTGACTTTATCAGTTTATCTTTTTTTCAGGTGATTTAATGCTGTCATGGAAACCACTCTGTCTTGTTTGGTGACCATTAACTCATGGATGACAATGGTACAATGTTAGGGAGAAATAATAAGCAACTGTTGTGATTATTTGAAAATAGTATACACAACGTTTTTGATATGCATATTTCAAATGGCCAGCAGTTAAAATCAATGAACAATCAATTATACAGCATTCTAATGGAGCTTTTAGAACCGTGTTTGCAGAGTTTGGACTATGTGTTGTGTTAGTGAGTGACAATATACCTTAATTTATGAGTGAAGAATTTCAAACTTTTATCAAAATGAATTGCGTGAAGCATATTACAAATACTTTATATCATCCCAAACCGAAGCATATTACAAATGCTTTATATCATCCCAAACCAGTCGGTAAGCTGAAGATTTTGTAATAACTTTAAAATATGTGTTAAAGCAGATTAAGATGATAGTTATTGTTTTAGCTTTTATTCACATCCATACATTTCAAATTGTATTGTATTTGGTTATTATATACTATAGTTCGTTTTACAAGGCGTTCAATTTGCTTGATATATCACATGTATTGCTATAATAGAGGTAGATAAAATACATGCATAACATTATACAGACACAAACACAGATTATACAGACACACACAGACACTTCCGAAATTATATACCTGTAATCAATCATAGACCAATCAAATGAGCTTGGTATTAAATATTTAACGCAAACGACACAATTTACAATAGGATTATTCTATTTGTCTTCAAATAGTTTTACTATTCCCTAGTTAAGTAAATCCTTTTCTTGACATTTTGTATAAGCTTGAATTTTCCATTCTATGATTATTCTTCAGCCCTCTTATGGAAGGTAATAAACCCTTTGTCTTGCATACAAATATATTTTTTTTAATTTCTGATATAAGAATATTAATATCAGTCATGCTAATGCTTGTACTCCGTAATAACATCGTTTGACAGGAAATCTTAGTATATTTGTGCACATTATGTGACTCTAAAATTCAATAACATAATTTACGCTAATGAAAGTGGTACTGTTCAAACGCAAGTATCAACGTTTCTGTTAAATTACATTTGAAGACGTAACGGACGTCTCAATTAACTGAAGTAATGACATTTAAATGTTTAACAACAGTCTGATCTAGATAAAGCTTGAGCATTGTACTTTGATTTGAATTGTGATGCTATAATATTATGATTCTATGTACACTTCAATGTTTCTTGAATAAGTCTTGTTTAATTGTATGGTTTGGGCGCTCCTTCGCCGGTATTAAGCCGGAATTGGACCCCCTATGCTATGCTATGCTATGAAATGATAGTTCCAAGGTGTTCAGCACACATATTATAAAGATTTTATGATCTCCTTCCCCTGATTACTCAAACATTTTTCAGTCGATTTTAAAGGAATAAATTAAACTGACTGTTTTAATTCCAATAAATGTTGTTTATGTTTATGTTATGCTTTGTAAAACATATTAAAAGCTTAAAATGAAAGTTATTTGTAAAGTTAACAACATATCTACTATTGTAAACAACACCATCAACTTTGAAATTGTAAAAAAAAATATTCCATAAAATAAGCAACTACAACAAAACATTCGGGCAAGCTGATGCAAGGAGAATTTCACTTTGTTTATATTTTAACCAGAACGCTGATGCATACTATTTAATACTAAAGCGTCCGGTTTGGTCAACTCATTTATGGAATGAACAACAAACATAAAGGTCACGTATGCTAGTAAACACCTTAAGTCGTATTTCCGAAATAAATATCAAAATAAATGAACTATTCAGGATTAAAACAGATTTAGATCCGTGTATAAATGCTAGTATGAATTCTTATCGTCTTCCTTTGCTTTTGATATCGTGTTTATTTTATCAGGCAAAGATTTAAATACAACTTCGTGCACCGCTACAAGGGTCTAACTGCTTATTTAATTCATACGAGATAGGCCATTATTATACTAAGATGTCAATTTTTGGTTGTTGTATTAAGAGTTAGGGGTTAAGGCTAGGGTTAGGGTTATGGTTAGGGTAGATAATAATCGAAATATAAAGTGTTTTGTGACGCACATCCGCACAAACAAACCACTTCTAGACATCCGTAATTTAGGTATAAAATGGCGACTTCGACGTTGTTTTTTTTCAATCGACTGCAGAGACTTTCTGGCTTATAGGGTGAGCGGGCACTTTATCTGTATTCACGTTATGTATTATATCTTTCTTCATTTAGCTGATTTATCAATACACGATTACTTTATTTGAAAAGGGTTGATCGCGTATTTCGAAACTTTATAACTGAATACATTCTGTAATTGTTTTGTTTTTTACCTTCGGGAATTCGGGTTTAATCTATTGTCAGAGCACCCTACTTTGGGTACCCGCAATTGGCACCTTTCCAAATATAATCGTATGTATTTTTTTCTTAATCAGCATCATTTCACTGAACTACATGCACATTTTAAGGTAGGCTTTCCATGCTTAAAAAAAATATATACTGATTGTTTCAAAACCACCCCCACGCTCGGCTGTTGTCCATTTCATTTGCACCCCTGAGGAGGTTCCATAGTTCATCCAGATTTCCAAATATGGGCATGCAGTTGGTGTGTACAGATGCAGTAAAGGTGTTACATGCATGATTCGTATTTTCAGCAGTAAATCACCCAATTTAGCCATAACGTTATTTTAATTTTAATAAATGAAGAATGTGCATAAAAATTGAAACATATTTTACAATAAACATAGCTTTTATGCTATATCAAATCAAATTACGTTAGAAAGGAAATAAAACGCGTCGCAAAAGTATGCGACGTCAGCAAGATTCGAACCTGCGCGGGAAGATCCCAAAAGATTTCTGGTCTATCGCCTTAACCACTCGACCAAGGCAACTTAACATTATAAGTTGCTTAAATTAGATACTCATAAGTTAAGAGGTAAAAGGCTCTTCAATCTTCAAAGAAATCGCGGGAAATCATTACGGGTCCGCTACCTTAAATAAAATCAACAGAGGATGATATGTTGGAACTCACAAATATATCAGTTTGAAGGGTGTGAACGGTACCATTATACAAGTTAAAATGTAAATGATATTGAAAATCCAAACGGCTTTAGGTATCACCAAAATTGTGTTATAACTGTCATTGTGGCAAAAGGTTTCAATAAATCTAATTCATTACTATATATTACACATTTATTGTTTTTTTAACAATATATTTATGACATAATATTATTTTACATTATATTGAACTGTATTAAATATGGTAAAGTCGTGCGTTAAATTGCACTCAGTGCCTGTGCACAAAACGAAATAATATCGGTCGCCCAATCAAAAAAGGCAATACGAACTATGCCGCTTCTTTGAAAATATCGAACCGTAAGCGATATATTCTAACGTTCAAATATTTAGGTTGTTAGTATATAGCTTAAATGTAATGGCTAAAAGTATATTGCTGAAATAAAAAAACTGGGGATAATGCGTATTAATAATGAGGCATTGTTCCCTAATATGAGTCAATGTTAACACTTAAATATCTGAAGAAGTATTATAATTATTGGTGAACCAACCTAGTGTACATGTAATTTGTACTTGGAAAAAAAATGCTAAATATTGCAAAGTTTATAAGAATTGCAAACATTTTGAAAAAATTTAAATGTGGACAGGCAAATTTGCAGACGTAATGTTGATAATTATTTTTTTCGCGAACGTTGACCTAAAATGGTAAATTACTATATTGTAGCAATCGAAGACATTGATATATAAAACACGAATATTTGATAGATACGTTGACCGAATTATGCTAATGATAAGTATTCAACGAGCACGCAGTGCGAAGTTAAATAATACTCATAATCAATTCAACTTATGCTACGCATATTAGGGTATCGCAACACATTGACCGTTGTATTCATAGTGGAATCATAAGTCAGTAGCTTTCATTTTAATGTATTAAGTTATTTTAATATCGGCTTATTTTTAATGATATACATTTTATTGATAAGTCAAAGCTTCACCCTAAATTTCATACCATTTTATTATTTTGTAATCTAAGCCCATAAAAATAATACGATATGAGGGCACTAAAGTATTGTTTTATCCCACTTTTACAGCGAATTCGGTTGATTAAAGACCTGTTGATTAAATTTCTGCTACAAACCACGGCACGAAATCACGTTATTTTTTCAACAAAATGACGTCATAAATGCAGCGAAATTATCCAGTTTGTTTAAATAAAAAGGTTTACTGAATAAAAAGTGGGATAAATAGAATAAGGTTCCTGATTTTTGTTTTCTTAGCCTCGCATGATAAACCTGATCTATAATCAACACTAATCTATTATTCTCTATTTTCAAGTATCGTAAGCATTTTATTCTTTACACGAATGCAATTGAGGCTTAACATGTTTATATATTTGTTATTTCATGCATGCTTGTTTAAAGCATTCAATAGCATATGCTATCTAAAATATTTTCTATCATATTGTATATGTATTTATTTTATAATTAGTGCATATGTATATATTTGTAAAACAAATTCAACAATTAAATTGAATACACATTGAACTCTCTGATAAAATACTGCTCTCCGATCATTTGCTTTTATGAAGGCTGCAACCAAGTCATATACAAGAAGACGTCTCTATTGGCATCTTTACCTGCTTAAAGGAGAAGAACAACATCCACCATGAAGGCTATACTGCTCTGCACTTTCTTGGCCGTCTGTCTGGGAGCCTAGTACAATGTACGGTAAATCAATACTTTCATAATTTGTTTTCTTTCGTTAAATTGTTATTTTAAATAAACAAGAACGCGTGTACTAAGTTTAACGTGGAAAGAATATTATGTCAATATTTTTATTTAAATTCTTAAAAAAATGTTATTTTAAAGTGTCAATACTTCAATACGTCATTTTGTGTCATTTTAATAGTTTCCACAATCTGTCAAGTCCAGGACAAGCTCAAAAGATGTTATTGCATTCACATATTCATGTAAAGCATACATGTGTAATTTACAGCTTAATGTTTGTAAAATCCTTGAAAAGCCAAAAAGTATTTCGAAATTTTTGCTAGTGAAGATCTGTTACCCATTGGCAATTTTCGTGATCTTTTTAATGGTGTTTTGTAAACCCGAGTAGATTGACTTTTCAGATCGAATGTTTACATGTAACTGAATATCATCAGTTATTACATATTTGTTTAAACAAGAACAACTAGAATCTGTCAATCAAACAGTAAAATAAAACAAGTACTAAGAATAAATGGCAACTTGTTGATGACATAACGTTAAGAAACATATCATTTTAGTTTTTGTGTAAAATACAGATTCAGGAAGTAAACTGATTCAAGTAAAATGCCATAAAATGATTCTTTTATTGTGAAATTATTTTCGCGATTGGCGATGCTCTTACTGTCTAACCATATATGAGAGAAACATGGCATCACATAGGAAACATTTCCATCGGTCAAAAGTATGTTGTGCAACACTTCATAATAACAGGCTGCAGTAATTCTACATACAGTTTCACGATTTTGAAATTCGAGTTTAATTTCGCCTTCTAGACCTCTTTTCGCTGTAAATGAACAGTTTAATTAAAAATCATTGCTCCAACACTGTATTTTCAAAAAGAGGAAAGTATTAACACATATATGCGCATTTATTACCAAGCGTTAAATAACCTTTTCTCACCAGATGAAAACGAAGAAATTACATTATCAACTTTAAAAAAGCATGTATACAAATTACTGGATGGATTTCTAAAGTTACAATTTAAACAAAATAATATGCATACACACACAGTGATTTTGTATAGATAAGCAGCCCCAGTCTGTAATGGCTACATCCTGCCTCACCTTCACTGCTGACGAATTACTTGAAAGTATTAAGCCTTCCCTTTAAACATAAATTTCATTAGTGCAGTCAATACATGTAATTCAACTATATTGATGGGCATTCTTTAAGAATGAATTAAATTATTGTTTAACCATGTATCCAACGATTGCACTTACTGCGATAGTCATTTGAGATTGTCACGAAAATGAATCGCACTATCAAACATAACATATTAGTATACGGCTTAATTATGTGTAAATTAAATATAGTATACCCTTTCAGTTTAAACGAATGACAGAAGTTGCTGACACAACTGTTACACATTTTAATCGTGACTATATATATTGTCACAACACAATATCACTTAATCATGACTAATTTCTTCCTCGTTGTCAAAGGCTTTCTTCGTAAACCCTGCATTTTAAAACATCCGTTCTTACGAGTGGCAATAAGGAACATGCTCTTGTCCAATATATACAAACATAACCACTGGGGGCTGATGAGGTCAAAGCGTAGTCCGTTTGTCTACGACGCCGGGTATATGTTTAACTACGAAACATTGTGTCAATACACATGCCATCGAAGTACAAATGTGTGTACTTCGTTGAGTAACCTGTACATTATATTTGTAGTTCGTTGCACAACCAATACATACTCTGTGCAAAACCTATACATAAAGCGACTTGTAATTTCCTTCGAAACAAAGCATTTGAATGATTAAAATATATGTTAGGGTATATAAAGTGATCGTGAGTCGGACACGATCTGAAGTCGGACGTTTTTGGACCCGTTTATTTGTCGATTTAACACAGTTCAGCATGTAAACAAGTGTACATTTACCGAAATAGATATTTAAACCAATCAAATAAGTCGTTTGTTAACTGTGACGTTCTACCCAGCATTCCTGAAGGTCATTTCTACAAATAACTTCACGGGCGCGAATTTCAAAATTTACAACGCAAAAGAAGTAAGAGTTGTTTGCGTTTGAAACAGTTTAACAGTGTTGAAATCTGTTTGAGCAATTTACATTATTGTTTAAGCTGTATATTTATGATCATTTTGTAAACTTAATAACAGTTTTATCGTAGTTTCTTTGAAATGATCAACAAATTTCCCCATCCACAACATGAACCATTTTAGATATTGAGTCGGACAGCAAAACAACGCAATTTGATATTGAGTCGGACACTGTCCGACTCATTGTCAGTTTTGAATAAACAATGTGTTAACCTATATTTACATACGAATGTCTACAGATAGGTCTGAAATATAGAAATAAGCCTATTTTATTACGTGTTTACGTTGAACTAAATGCAAATGTTGACACGTCAAATAGCTCTTATATGTTCCATTCATCAAACACTTTACTCGGTCTGTGCTAGATTGTTCTAATTAATTTGTGCAAAGTGTTGTTGTTTTTTTACTATTTTTGTTTAAAAATTCATTTTAAGCACAAAATGAGCACGTAAACCAAATTCTTACATGTTGCGTTTTCCGAAATTCGTTGATATCTAACGATATGAATTCATACAAAAATATCATGTGAGAAATTGGGCTACGTTGCTAATAATAGGATTTTACCACTATTTTAAACTGTTTGCACTTTGTAGTTAATAGTTTGTGCTGTCATATTTCACTTTTTAATTAATGGGATGAAGAACGTGATAATCCGCAATGTTTATGTTGTCGGAATGCACCATACAGGTGCGAAGCAGCTCGAAGTCGGTCCATTGCATTATTGCCGTCATGAACCTGGTAACCAAAAGGACTGTAATGCGATTGCAGTTTATGAAGACTCACACCTTCATAAGCGCCGATGTTATCTTCGCCGTGAAGATGCCCTAAATCTCAAGAATGTCTTGAATTTTGCAAAAGGGCCGTGTTACCTTCGGGCCAAAATGTCCCCAGAAAAGTTTTCAAAGCTGCGCGGGCCGATGCAGAATTGCAGTATCGGCTTCCGTTGCTGCGAAACAGATGCAAACTCCATAGCTGAGATATTAAAGAGTTCCTACATATATAAAATCTTTTAACATTCTGTGAAATTTGACAGTGCAGCTACAGTTGACAGTAAGGGTATCACGTTTACAGATTTTGCTAAACGTTTAAACGAAATGAATTAAACGAAACGTTACCGTTTAAACGGTTTCCCTATGTTCGTTTTAAAAACATCAGTGCCATCGCATTTCCAAACTGAAAGTAGTACGGGTACACATGCTTATTATATCCGGAAGTTATATTCAGTGCATATCGCATTAGCGCAATGACGGCATATTAAAACCAACTGTACTCGTCGTTGTCGAACCATTGGGTTACACTTTGTGTACTTACATGCCGTAATATTTTGTAATAAAGACGAATTAATATCGAACCCACATTTCTTCAATAAGAGTAAACCTGTTGTAAAATGTTCAATGTTTTATTAAACAAGATGTACATTAAAACGGCTGCATCAGTATTCAGTAATGAACTCGCTGGCGTCGTCCCGTAAAAGTTTACTCACTACTTGTCACTGGATTTGTGGAGGAACACCAGTTTGTCCACTGTTGTAGAGTCTAGGGACGCCCTAAGCTAAGTAACGGTAGCTCCAGCAACGGAAAACACTCGCTCCGATAGTACGGAAGTTGCTGGGACACCGGTCAATTTTCTCGCAAGAACTGCAAGTCGTGGATAGGTGTCCATGTTCAATTTCCACCACAGAAATGGACTTTGACTTAATGGGACAGCTTTATCACACTGATAACGCTCAAGTTCTTCGGCACCATTTGACGGTGTAGCACTGGTTGTTGCCTGGAAATATCCACCTAACAAACATGCCATGTCATCTTGGTTAAG
>VMBQ01001740.1:94433-162287 GCA_007657795.1 Dreissena rostriformis
GACGATTCGGGGCATGCTCATGCAACAAATGGCGGGGAAAATGTATCGAGCACTTCGTGCCGACGCGCGTTAAATATTCAAGACGTCTAGTCCGTACATGGTGTATTGTTATGTTTACGGTATTGTGAATAAGGGCCATTGGCGCACATGATACAAATATGAGTCTTTTTCGGCAGCTGTTAATAAGCTTTGCAACGTCGTAACGAAATGAACTAAAATGTATTATGTTGATATTGACTGCCGTTTAAACGTTTACTGTTTTTGTAAACGTTTATCGGCAAAACACGAAACGCGACCGTTTAAACGTATAAACGTGATACCCTTAGTTGACAGTTTCTTATTTTCAATGTTTAATTCATTATGTTTGTTTATAGTTGTCAATTAATAAAATAGGTGTATTTAAAACGTATCGCGTTATTGTTTGATATTTCAGTGGCTCCATATAATTGGGATCCGAAAGACATGGCCAGTGCCTTTACAGCCGTTAATAGCGGTATGTCTGTTCGCCGCGCTGCAAAGGAATATAATGTTCCCAAATCGTCTTTGTCTGATAGGGTGACTGGCAAGGTAAAGCACGGCGCTACCTGGGGTAAAAAGCCCAAAATGTCCTCGACTGATGAAAAGGCTCTTATTGAGGCCGCCACTTCACGAGCGGCCAGGGGTCTTGGGTTTAGTAAAGGGAACTTTTTAGAAATTATGCTGTACATTGTATTTGTCTTAAGCTTGAAAACACAAATCTTCAATCTTCAACTAGTTTTCGATACCTGATGGGCTTCATAGACGTTCATATCAACAGACGCTAACACACGTAGTGCATTTAGCAAGGCATCGTTACTATATAGTTACCCAATATTAACCTGATACTCATGAATAGTGTGAAAATAAATTTAGCGAAACCTCGCTGGTCTAGTATGGAGACCACCAATCGAATTGGTATGCACCGGGAGCAGAGATCGAACCCGGGTCGCCGAGCTTAGAAGCGCGTGTAGCAACCACTGGTCGATAACGTAAACATACAAGTAATTTTACATATTTTAAGTAGATTATTTCATTTCAATATAGACCAAATATTGAAAAAGACATTAATAGAACAAACAATTATTTGCATTATTGACTTAATATAGTATTAAACCAATATATATGGTCATTTACACTGACAACTCTCACTGTCCGACTCAATATCAAAACTGTCCGACTCACAATCGAACTGGGGTAGGCGTATACAGATTCACATATAGGCAAAATCTTAACCGTTTTGCCGGCAAAAACTGTTGAAATGCGTAGCGGGAATAATAGGCTGGGTACCAGCATGGAGAAGCCGTCCTGGCAGTTCTAAATATAGCTCAATTCCTTCGAAACTGAAAACACTGTCCGACTCAAGATCACTTTACCCTAACTGTTAATGCTAAAAAAGCAATATGTTGGGTACTAACTGATTATTGACATAACACACACGTAAACTGCCATATCATCTTGCAGATTATAAGTTCATTCTTTACCTATTTATATACTATTCAAAAGCTCTTCAAATGTGGCACAGATCTGATATTTGACAAATACAGCTAATTCAGTTATTTATTCTATAAATTAATTATATAAATTTATATTATTCAAAGAGTTCGAGCAGTGATACAAATCACTGATACACCACAACTAATTGATCAGTTGCTCGACGGATTTGTTTCCACCCCACCCAAAAAAGGTGCGTACAAGCGAAACAAATATTTTGATTAAATTGTCAATAGAATCAGAGCCGATTTTAGACTTTGGTTTAAACTTTTGTGAAAATCCATTTTATTTCACAAGAAGCATATTATCAAACATCGTTTGTAATACTCTTATCCGACCAACCAAAGCCAGTATATTCAGCCAATCAAATAACATCACAGTTGTTTTTAGGGATAAGTTATATTGATTCGCTTGCCCTTTCCGTTTCTTTAAGCTTATATCGAAGCGAACTAAATTTGGGAGTGAATCACCTCTTCTGTCGGTTGGTTGGTCGGTTGATTGCCCGAATCGTCTTTTATCATGCATGTGTATTGCACATTTTGGATTCTAGCATCATTGTTCTTTTGTACCTAGTGTCGTTAACTCGTATCTCAGTATTCTGTGTATCAGAACGAAACCGTATACAACTGTTAGTATACTATACTACATGCATTCTTTGTATCGCAAACTAATCACTCAATTATTTTCAAGACATGACAGTTTATAAAATTGTTGTTTAAACTATATATTGTTCTATTGTGTGTTTGTCGCGAGTTTCTTTGCATAATTTATGTGCTTTTGAAATTGTAGACGTTTATCATGGTGCATGTGTAATTTGTGTCGCAAGCGAAACTTTATAGGATTGCAGTTTATACTCTTTACAAGTATAGAGATTCCCTACAAGCTATCTCCACTTCCAGCTTAATCAATGCGTATTCTTATCCTCGGATTATATCTTGTGAACTTCTGTCAATAAACATTTTTAAACCTCGAGTAAGACGTCATCTCGTGTAAATAACACTTTTTTGCAGATGTATGCGCCCTGAAAAACGACTCAATAAATCAACGTGAAGCTGTTTGTATTTGTGTTTGATCTATGTGACAACAGTTTGAGATCAATTTTTGCTATATGCCACCACTCCAATAGCAATAATCAGAAGCAGTGACCGCTGAAGTAAATCACGATTTTATTTTAAACATGTTGATTCTGAAAAACCTTCGAAAAGTTGCACTTTCGTTTAAGAGCCGTTCAAAACGCTTCATACTGAAATTGTTTATCCAAAATATTTAAACGAAAGATTAACAGCCTGCATCGTTGTAAAATGTAGGCTTAACTTAAATGAATAGACAATAGATGAAAATAAAACAAATCAGGTGCGGGGCACAATATATACTGCGGGCACAATAAAATAAACAACAGCACATTTTAATTTATTTTTTAAGCTCATTTAACTACTAATATGTTTGGCTAATCCGACCAACATCTTATCCATTTATTAAGGCCTAACCGGACAATTGTTAATTTTGTGTGAAACGTTACAAAGATTTCCCGAACTTTGCAATCCTGAAATTTTAACCCTGAATTTGTAGTTATTATAGTTTTACCACCCCAGCAACGCACCACCCTTGCTTCGATTTACATTATTTTTTCTATAACGTGTGCACCATTACATCCGTTTTCACTATACATGATTAATATCAAATCTAGCTATAATATTCACATTATTGAACAACAGTTATGGTGAGTATAAACATTCCACTTTTTCTCGTTTGCAAGCGGTTTTACAAATTACCCTTACGTCATGCTACACGTAATAATATTTGCAATATTTTACTTGGAAGAGACATTGCATACTCGACCAAAAACTTCATAGGCAGTCATGCCACGACTGTTATTTTCTTTATTTGTTCACATAGTTTCATTGAAATTTAAATTACGTTCTAATAAACCGTCCGCGATTTACTGGTGTAAGTTATCGGCTTAGTCTTAGTATTACGCGCGGACAAGTCCTTAATATGTAATAAGCGATAGTTAAGACATACAATTCCATAATCCTCGATATATCTTTGTTGTTCTTCTTTTACCTTTGCATTAACGGCACATTACTTATACTACGACTTTCATGTTATATTGCAAAAAATACATTAACAAAAATCAGTCAAAGATTTAAGATTTAGAATCACAATTAGAAAGTTTTGACTCATTTCAAAATCTTTCAATTCTTATTTATTGGGTACCTACCCATTCTTTTTAAAAATTACCATACAGTATGACGAATACATGTTCTTGTTTTTGTATTGTTTGACATTTTACTTTTTGTATTTGTTTGCATAACAGGTTTTGACATACCGCATGATTATCACCACTCTTTAAAAGCTGGGGAAATTGTATTGATCTCCGCCGTCTGTCCGTCCGTCCTGGACAATATCTCCTCCCACATTATTAGGTCTAGAACCTTGAAACTTACACACATGGTAGCTAACCCCATTCGACCACTATCTTCTCCTACACTACTTGCACTAGAACCTTGAAACTTACACAAATGGTAGCTATGAGTATATGTGCAACGATGACCTATTTGGGATTTTGATCTGACCCCTGGGTCAAAAGTTATGGGTTAATACATAGGTAAACTGGGTAAAAAAAAACAACATTTTACTAACAACATGAGACGCACATCATAATAACTTTTGACCCAGGGGTCAAATCAAAATTCCAAAAAGTGCACCGTCGCACATATGCTCATAGCTACCATTTGTGTAAGTTTCAAGGTTCTAGTGCAAGTAGTGTAGGAGAAGATAGTGGTCGAATGGGGTTAGTGTAGGGGCCCACAATTTTGTTTGAACATAACTTCTTCATTTATTCACCAATTGACTTGAAATTAATACTGAACATCTCGTATGACAAGACGGTCTATCTCGACCATCCATGTCGACATTACCCACCCCAGGGCCATTGATAAAGTTAGTTTGGTTCCCGTCCTCTTTCAAATGTATCGAAAGGTACACGGGTATTACTTCCTGTACCCCCAAATTTTGTGTCGTACCCAAAGATTTTCGTACCCATTTTTTTTCGTACCCACATTTTTTTTCGTACCCATTTTTTTTCCTTCCCAATTTTGTTTTCCTACCACAATTTTGTTTCGTACCCATTTTTTTTTCGTACGCACAATTTTTTCATACCCATTTTTTTCCTACCTTAATTAGTTTTCCCACCCAATTTTATTTTCGTACCCTTATTTTTTTTCGTACCCAAATTTTATTCGTATCCATTTTTTTCGTACCCAAACATTTTTCGTATTCAATTTTTTTCGTACCAAATTTTTTTTCGTACACAAATTTTTTTTCATACCCAATTTCTTTTGTTCGTATTATTTTTTTTCCTACCCAAATTGTTTTTCCTACCCACCCCGGGGCCCCACCAACATAGGCCTTGCCCACCCAAAATTGCCTTTTAATATAACATCATTGCGGCATGGGGATACGCGTCGGCATCTGCCGCGCCATTTCTAGTTTATTATGCTTTCGGTGTTCGCACATTTAAGCCAATAGAGGAACTGTCACACCTAGATAAATGAAAATTTACTACTATTATAGACGGCATAGCATAACGATTCTGAATAATACTATAATTATTGTGACATAAAACTGGCCTCAATGGTGAATTTTCCTATTCACATGACACAAAGAAAGGCCGCTAGACTGCGTTTTAAATGAATGCATTACACCGCGATTGACATGTATACGAGGCTATATTATAATAAGATTACAATTTTGACCTTTAACTATAGACATAAACAGGCTATATGTGTCATGTCCATCACATAGCGGCCTTTATTTGTCGGACTCATTTATCGACAGTTCGATCCCTGTTTGTGGTTTTTAAATACTTGTTTTTTTTTCTAATTCCATCATACTTTAACGTTTATACATGTCACTTAAGGCAAGTAAATATGTGCTTATACCATATAAACATGAATTTAAATGTTCGTGTAAACGAACAAGAGTGTTTTGCTTTAACCTATTCAAAGTTGCCTACCATTTAAACTTTACTAGCAGCAGCACAAGGAATTTAGTGAGCCTTAAATGTTTTGATATCAACGACTGCCTGTTACATAATATTATCTATCAATTAAGAGATTGTTGGCCGAAATTATCCCCATGTGGTGTATTCACTCTTTTAAACATAACATCATCACCATGTCCCTCTGACCTAACTTGCAGTGTCTTTAATATGTTGATATTATATTATTGAGCACATCCGATAATAAACAATTTGAGGTTGTCCTGAAATAAGGGTTAATTGTCTGTGTAGGAGAGCAGTCATTTTTTTTATTTTATAGCAGAGACATTTCAAAGCGGGTTATTTAATTTCAAATGATCATATATAACACTATACATTTCATACGTTTGATAAGGTGATGTGCTTGCTAATTAAACAAACAGCTTTTGTGAAAGCATTTCTCCGGAATAAATCCCTTTTATGTGCCAAAATGTATAAGAATTGTTAAATAATATGGGTGTCCCGTATATATTTATACTTAGGATTGTTTTTATTAAGAGGAGTCATTTTGTAAATTTCTTAAATAACATCAACCAATTAAACATGATAAGCAAGCTTGTCAATAAACATCAACATATTAAACACCTGACCTGTGACATATACTGCTTCTTTGAGGGAATGTTCGTTTTCAAATATGATACTTTACAACTGAAGTTTTTACTTGATGAAGTGGGATCAATTTTAATTTCAATAACTAGTTGTTCCATTTATTCCAGACTGAATATTAGTATGTGCAGTTACTCGGTATTCTATCAGTAAGTCATAATTTTTTGCTACCAATGCAATTTTGTGCATGCATGTCAAATCGCTGTATGTCATTCTAATGTCCTCAGAGTAACCAGGGTACCATTTTGGATACCGATAAGTTAAATATTATCTTTATAACCCATGGGCGCACATTTGTGGATGGCGGAAACATGTTACAAGCCATGTGGCATGAACCTTTGACCTGTTGAAATCAACTCAATTGATAGGCTTTTCCCTGTGTGACCTTACAACTTGCCAATGTGCATGATCGGAAAAAGGCGTTCTCTGGATATATTATTTGGGATCGAAAAGATCTACCATTTAACCGAATACCAAACACACCGAATGACGGGTAATTGCATATACATGTATCCCCCTTTTTCAACGAATGCACATTTAATTATGTATCTACCAAAAACGTATCGACACGTAAATACGTTATTAATGTACGACATAATACCTAAACGGCATAAATATTGTTGTTTTTATAGGAATTACAATCAACGTCATAGGTAGTGATACTTATCAGCATCCAATCGAAGCTTTTGTATTATAAAGCGAATGAACGCATATAATAGCACTTTTTCTCATCGAGTGTCATCAAGTTAACTTCAATCCTGATCATATAAGTGCACAAATATATACTCTCCGTACTCGGGTTGACGGAGTCAGAAGTTTCCTCAAATGTTACTGCCCACTAGTGTTGTATCCTACGGTTGTATCATGGCCTCGTTTGCTCCAAGCGTAGTACTGTAAATGAAGCATGTTCCCGTTCGTACTGTACACTCAGGTTTAAGTATAGCTTTAAAAAAAGTGTTTGCCAATATATTTGATTGCCTAAGCCGTGTGCGGTGTGTACTTAAAACGACTCATGTCATTCGTAAATGTAATCAATACTTGTTTGCGCCCTTGGTTAATACATTCGGTGTAAAATATCGCATGCGCTACTTGACAACGTTGGTAGTGTTTGATTGCATTGTGAAATCCGCCATTAGGACAAATCGTTTGGTTTACGAATTCGGATCGTAAAAAGGTTAGAGAAGTGGAATAGTGATTTTTTTAACTTATAAATTAAAATGGTTAATTGTTTATGTAACATAACGTTAAAAGTTTTGTCTAAATATGTTGTGTTCAATGTTTACTTAGTCGTCTGCATGTGGTAACCGGGTACTAATCATACGTTGTTTTTTTCGTATATAAATAATATTAGATTTTATGGATTGACTGCCTGTAACTGATATTATTAAATTTTGACTGGAACTAAGGGTAATGTATAAGAATGTGCATGACACGTATTGTACAATTAACCATAGAGAAAAACTAATATAAAAAACGATGCTTTGTTTAGCACCCATTTTAGATGGTTGATTAAGTGTAACACTGATTTAAGATTCGCATTAATTTCTTTCAAGGTTTGTGTTTAATACAATGTTTTCTTCTTAATTGTTGTGCGCAAAGTGTATATTTCCAAATATTAAACTTGTTTTAAATTTCGTAAAGTAATAATGCATGGCATACACGTATACATATTTTAAAAACTGCATCCACGGCAACGTTTAGATATCTGCGTAAATGGCGCTCGGGATTGTATATACTGTAGGGTGTGCATAGGCTTTTAAACTTAGTTTTTCAAGTTAGTTGATTCACTTTAAGTATGATATGGTGAAAAGAGCAAAAATGACGCTTGGTTGACAAATAAAAAATGTACTACTTACAACATATGTTTTTGCACAAATAGTTAAAGACACAAGTAAAATAAAAACAAGTTAAACATGTGTTAATCAATAAAAGCTCAACATTAAATTCGAATGCATTTATTGAGTCTATGTTTGTTCCGCTGATTTAATTAACTACAATAACACTTAATTAAAACAACGTGTAACCTTGAGTCCATGATGCATTGTTTGCCTTAACAAAACAACGTATGCAAACTGTAGAAAACATTCTTTATTTAAATGACTATGCACACAATAATGATTGGCGACTTTTTTTTTACACGGCATTGGTATGAAGCACGTTTTATTCGATTTTTGTATGCAGTGATAGCCTATATAGGCAGTCTGGAAAATGTGTAGGATTGTGATAATATGGTCGTACTGCGTTGTTCTGGTATTGATATGTTTTATAAAGCTGGCGGATAGTCTAGCGATATTCTAGCGGTGGCTTTACAATACTTCTTTAGTATAAGTCGTGTAGGGATGTACGCAGGTATAAAATGATTACTAAATGCACACGGCGAGCAAACTTGAACAATGAATTAATGGTAGATTTCTTCGGCTTTAGAATTTAAACGTGTGTTTTTTGTTCGTTGATTGTTAAAACCTTTGTCAATTAAAACGATTATATTGATTTCAATCATGATAAAGCTTTAAAACCTATATCTTGATATATAAATATCTAATTACGAGCAAGCCAAACGGTATACCTGTATTACGAACATAATCTAGTCTTACTGTTCGGGTTTAAACGTCGATAATCTTTGCAAGTTTTATATAGACCATCTTTTGGGTCAAAATGCAAGTAGTGAGATGTTAAAAGCTAGTTTGTGTTCTACCTATGTATATGTTTGCTCAACAAAAACATTTGTTATCCTTAAATAAAGGCACTTCATTTGAAAAGCAATTTCGACACAAATGAGACAATTATGATTACATGGATGTTGTCCAGTTCTGTTCAAGGATAAGATGGCAGAGCGAAATTAAAACAGTCACTGTGTTAAGCATGCACATGCTGTTAACCTACTTATGAAACAAAACAAATACATACTATAAACAAGAGGGCAATTAAGACCACTCAGCTCATACATGAATTCACACTGAATAAAATGTTTCGAAATTTTGTATCAGGATGAATAGTTTTTGACTTCGAGCGACCCAGTTTTTAACTTGACCTCAAATTTACAAGAAATACATTCGGACTCAGCAATTTATTAACAAAAAAATATACCAATGATATAACACCGTTCACATGTTGTCTAATAAGTGAAGAAGTACGCGATGTAAAAAAAATCATCATAATCATCACAATCGTCTTCTTATACTTCTTCTTTTTTCGTTTCTGTCGTCTTCGTCATCTTGGTTATGAGAATAATCTACATCAATGTCATCATCAGCATCATCAACATAAAAGGTATCCTGCTCCTCCTGCTCCTCCTCCTGCTCCTCCTGGTCCTCCTTCTTCTATTGCTCCTCATCCTGCTTCTTCTCCTAATGCTCCTTCTCTTGCTTCTACTCATGCTGCTCCTCCTCCTCCTGCTCCTCCCACTCTTGCTCCTCCTCCTACTCCTGCTTCCATCCTGCTCCTGCTCTTATCCTCCTCCTGTTCCTGCTCCTCCTCCTGATTCTGCTCTTGCTCCTCCTGCCCCCGTTTCTCCTGCTCCTCCTCATTTTTATGCTCATCCTCCAGCTACTTCTCCTTCTACTGCTCCACCTCCTTCTGCTTTCCTCCTGCTCATGCTCCTGCTCCTCCTCCTCCTGCTCCTCCTCGTTCTCATCCTCCTCCTGTTCCTGATCCACCTGCTCTTGCTCCTCCTGTTCCTGCTCCTAATTCTGATCCTCCTCCTGCTCCTTCTCCCCTCCTCCTCCTTCTCCTCCTGCTCCCCCTCCTCCTACTCCTATTCCTGCTCGTCCTCCTCCTTCCCTTGCTCCTGCTTCTCTACCTGTTCCTGCTCCTTCTGCTCCTGCTCATCCTACTCATGCTCCTTCTCCTTCTGCTGCTCCTCCTCCTGCTCATCCTGCTTCTGCTGCTCCTCCTTCTCCTCCTTCTCCTGCTCATACTCTTGTTGTTCCCCCTGCATTCTCTCCTCCAGTTCATGCTCATCCTGCTATTGCTTTTCCTGCTCCTGATCCTGTTCTTCCTAATTCTCCCTGTGCTCGTGCTCCCCCTCCTCCTCCTTCTCGTCCTCATCCTCCCCCTGCTCCTACTCCGCCTTCTCCTCCTCCCGTTCTTGCTCCTCATGCTCTTGCTTCTCCTGCTGTTGATCCTTCTCCTCTTCCTTCTGCTCCTGCTCCCCCTCCTTCTGCTCCTGCTCCCCCTCCTGCTACTTCTCCTACTCCTCATCCTACTCCTCTTTCTGCTCCTCCTCCAGCTCATGATCCTCCTCCTGTTCCTGCTCAACTTGCTCTTTCTCCTCCTGATCCTGCTCCTCCTCATGCTCCGCTTCCTGCTCCCCCTCCTCCTGCTCCTCCTGATCCTGCTCCTCCTTCTGCTCCTGTTCCTCCACCTCCTTTTCTGCTCCTCCTGTTCCTGCTCCTCATCCTGCTACTTTTCCTATTCCACATTTTCCTCCTGCTCCTCCTCCTGCTCTTCGTCCTGCTTCTCGTCCTGCTCCTTCTCCTGCTCCTCTTCCTGCTCCTCCGCATATCCTTCTCCTCCTACTACCCCTGCTCCTCCTTATCCCATGCTCATCCTGCCCCTCCTGCTCATGCTCCTCCTCCTGCTCTTTTTCCTGCTCCTCATCCAACTCCCCTTCCTGCTCCTCCTCCTGCTCCTTCTCCCCTCCTCGTGCTCCTACTTATCCTGCTCCTTCTTCTTCTTCTTCTTCTTCTCCGGCTTCTCCACCTTGTCCTCCTTTTCCTTCTTCTCCTCCTTTTGCTCCTGCTCCTCTTCTTGCTCCTCCTCCTGTTCCTCCTCCTGCTCCTCCACCTGTTCCTTCTCCTCCTCCTGTTCCTGCTCCTCCTCCTGTTCCTGGTCCTTCTCCTGTTCCTGCCCCTGCTCCTGCTTCTCCTTGTGCTCCTGGGCCTGCTCCCTCTCCTTCTCCTTCTGTTCCTGCTCTTCCTCCTGTTCCTTGCTCCTAATTCTGATCCTCCTCCTGCTCCTGCTCCCCTTCTACTTATTTTCCTCCTGCTCCTGCTCCCCCTCCTCCTACTCCTATTCCTGCTCGTCCTCCTCCTTACCCTGCTCCTGCTTCTCCTCCTGTTCCTGCTCCTCCTGCTCCTGCTTCTCCTACTCCTGCTCCTCCTACTCCTGCTCCTTCTCCTCCTCCTGCTCCTCCTCCTGCTTATCCTGTTCCTGCTCCTCCTCCTTCTCCTGCTCTTGTTGTTTCTCCTGCTCTCCTCCTCCAGTTGATGCTCCTCCTGCTATTGCTTCTCCTGCTCCTGATACTGTTCTTCCTAATCCTCCTCTGTTCCTGCTCCCCCTCCTCCTCCTGATCGTCCTCACCCCCCCTGCTCCTCCTCCGCCTGCTCCTCCTCACGTTCTTGTTCCTCCTGCTCTTGCTTCGCCTGCTGTTGATCCTTCTCCTCCTTCTACGGCTCCTGCTCCTGCTGCCCCTCCTGCTTCTTCTCCTGCTCCTCACCCTATTATTCTGCCTGTTCCTCCTCCAGCTCCTGCTCCTCCTCCTCCTGTTCCAGCTCAAACTGCTCTTTCTCCTCCTGATCCTGCTCCTCCTCCTGCTCCGCTTCCTGCTCCCCTTCCTCCTGCTCCTCCTGTCCCCCCTCCTGCTCTTCCTCCTGTTCCTGCTCCTCCTCCTGTTCCTGCTCCTTCTTCTGTTCCTGCTCCTGCTCCTGCTTCTCCTACTGATCCTGAGCCTGCTCACTCTCCTTCTCCTCCTTCTCCTGCTCTTCATCCTCATTTTCATCCTGCTCGTCCTTCTCCCCCCCTGTTCCTGCTCCTCCTTTTGTTCCTGCTCCTCATCCGTCTGCTCCTACTGCTACTCCTCCTGTTCATGATCCTGTTCATGCTCTTCCTCCTGTTCCTGATCCTGTTCCTGCTCCTCCTCCTCCACCTGCTACTACTCCTGTTCCTGATCCTCTTCCCTCTCCTCCTCCTGCTCCTGCTCCTCCTCCTGCTCCGCCTCCTTTTCCTGCCCATCCTCCTTCTCCCAATCCTACTCTTTCTCCCAATCCTGCTCCTACTCCTGCTCCTCCTCCTCCTGCTCCTCCTCCTGGTTCTCCTCCTGCTCTTGCTTCTCCTGCTGTTGATCCTTCTCCTCCTACTGCTCCTGCTAGTGCTGCCCCTCCTGCTCCTTCTCCTGCTTCTCACCCTACTCCTCTGCCTCTCCTCCTCCAGCTCCTGCTCCTCCTCCTCCTGTTCCTGCTCAAACTGTTATTTCTCCTCCTGATCCTGCTCCTCCTCCTGCTCCGATTCCGGCTCCCCCGGCTCCTGCTCCTCCTGATCCTGCTCCTCCTTCTGCTCCTGTTCCTGCCTCTGCTCCTTCTCCTCCTCCTGTTCCTGCTCCTCCTCTTTTTCCTGCCCATCCTCTTTCTCCCACTCCTGCTCCTACTCCTGCTCCTTCTCCTGCTTCTCCTCCTGCTTCTCCTCCTGCTCCTACTCCTGCTCTTCCTCCTGCTCCTCCTCCTGCTCCTCCTCCTGCTCCTCCTCCTGCTCCTCCTCCTGCTCCTCCTCCTGCTCTTCCTCCTGCTCCTCCTCCTGATCCTCCTCCTGATCCTACTCCTGCTCCTCCTCCTGCTCCTCCTCCTGCTTCTCATCCTGCTTCTCATCCTGCTTTCCCCCTGCTCCTGCTCCTTCTGCCCTTCCTGATCGTCCTCCTTCTTCTCCTCCTCCTCCTGCTCATCCTTCTCCTGCTCCTTCTCCTGATGTTGCTCCTGCTCATGCTCCTCCTCCTCCTGTTCTTGATCATCCTGCTATTTCTTCTTTTGCTACTGATCCTGCCCGTCCTCATCCTCCCCCTGCTCCTTCTGCCCTTTCTCCTGCTCCTGCCCGTCCTCATCCTCCCCCTGCTCCTGCTCCTCCTGCTCCCCATCCTGTTCCTGCTCCTCCTGCTCTTGCTCCTGATCCTGCTCCGCCTCCTTCTCCACTTGCTCTTGCTCCTGCTCCCCCTTCTTATCTTGCTCCTGCTCCCCCTTCTCATCCTGCTCCTGCTCGTCCTCCTCCTCCCCCTGCTCCTCCCCCTGCTCCTGCTCCTTCTCCTCCTTCTGCTCCTTCCCCTCCTCCTTCTCCTCCTCTTGCTCCTCTTGTTCCTCCTGCTCCCTGTGCTTCTCTTCCTGGTCCTGATCCTCCTCCTGTTCCTTCTGCTTCTTTTCCTCCCCTTTCTCATCCTGCTCCTGCTTCTCCTCCTCCTCCTGCTCATGCTGAAGCCCCTGCTCATCCTTCTCCTCTACCCCCTCCTTTGGCTCCTGCTCCCCTCCTCCTCCTTCTCCTGCTCCTCCTCCTGCTTCTCCTCCTCCTCCTGCTACTCCTCCTGCTCCTTCTTCTGCTCCTTCTCCTTCTGCTCCTTCTCCTTCTGCTTGTTCTCCTCATCCTCCTCATTCTCGTCCTTCTCCTGAATATTATTCTTTATTCAGCATTGAACTATTAATGATCAAACACTCGATATGTATACATGAACTAAAGTTTTACGGTTACAGTTGTGGGTTTCGCTTGTATATGCAAGGACGATAAGTTATGTTTTATATAAAAAAGTTTATTCAATACGTATCCAAACAAACATAATATATTGTCACCATAATTACACTGACTATATTGATATTTACATTACAGTTTATGAAGAGGAAGTAATTCAGGTTTGACAAAATGGAGACAAGCAAACAGAAGTGCCCAAATCCGATCTGCAATGCCGTTTTGGAAAACACGTTTAAATTTTGTTCCAACTGTGGTGCAAATTTGCAGCACTCTAGTAAGTAAATTTTCTGTTGAACTAATAAGAAAGTTGTATGATGTATTGCTATTGACTAAAACCTTTATTTTCATATTTCTAGATTCTGGGATAAGCCAAGTTATTTATGAGCGTACCGATGTTAGCAAAGAAGAACCCGTGATAGAAACAAATGGTACGTTCACACATTAAATTATGTTTATTGGTATACAGATTCATCATAGCAGACCATTTCTTGTATAATGAACATAATAAAAAAAACATCCACTTAATGTTTTTTTGTTTGTAGACATCTAGGCGTTCTGTTTTACTAGCATTTAAGTGTTGTTAAAATTAGTCAAATGCACTCTTAAAGAGACCAGATACACTAGAGTTTGCCTAACATACACCTCATGGAACTTTCATACAAGTCTATGTAATACTAAATGTGTGACTTTGTCTGTACAGCATTTTTGCAAATAAGTTATTACTGTGTTTGATTCAATGTTTAAAATTGACTTCAATTTACAAATAAAAAGGAAAAAATTGTTATGTTCATTTATATTGCTTTGTTCAAGCAAATATTCGTCTATTTATTTTATCCCATTTTTACTTTGGCGAGACACGGACGATTTATCATCAGATTTGCATTTCACAACGATTGTATTATGATATTTAACTATATTGCAAAGAAAAATGGCTATTGCGACGAACACATCATTCTGTTAGTTACAGAGTTTATAGAGATGTGATTAATTAAAATTAGAACTTTTTATATCATTTGTATAGAATAACATTGTTTTTACTTTATTCAAGTAACAAATGTTCTCTCAAACAAATTTCTATGTATTTTTTCCTAGACGATGAAGGTAATTTGAACTTGGATGAAGTAGCATTAAACGTAAGTAAACTGAAATTTGATATGCACACGGTGTGGTTTTATAGAAGATATTGATTTACTCTTCGGAGTGACACCGAGTAAGAGTTCATGAGTACATTTAATTGTGTTTAATATGTTCCAACTTATTATGAATATTGGATATACTACGTGTTTGTGACTTTTGTTACTCTACTCAAAACAGCATACGTTTTCAAAATAAGAGCAGGATACCTTTTAGTAATTCGTGTCTTTCCACAGGAACATTTGAAAATATCAGAACATTTAAATATGAATATGTGCGGCCTATCTCGGTCTTAAATGTCATGAGCAATGTAAACGTAGTTTTATATGACCAAGTCTTAAGCATTTGGGTAAACAACGAATATAAAAACGTATGTTCCGCCAAAAAAAAACAATCTTATCCCTTCAATACGCTTATTGTACAACCAATTATATGCATACTGTGATTTGTGCGTAATGATTAAAGTGATACTTTCAGCTTGAAGAACTTCAGACAACGGTTAATGATGTTTTATCAACTGCCTCTGAAGACGCTGGTGTTGATGCAATACTCCTCTCAATTGATGGAAAGTTAAACAAATTTACTAACATAAAAGTACACATTGGAATCGTTGGTGAATCTGGCACTGGGAAGTCTTCGTTTATCAATGCCATGCTAGGACTTCATTCAGGAGACAAAGGGGCAGCAGAGGTTGGACTTTTCGAGACGACCCAAGAGCCAACTCCCTACACACCAATCAACAACCCTAATCTCGTATTTTGAGACGTCCCAGGAGTAGGTTCAGTAAATTTTCCTCAGAAAACATACTTGGAAAAAATCGAAATTGAGAAGTACGACTTCTTCATTCTGGTAACAGCATCACGATTCAAGGAAAATGACTTATGGTTAGCAAGAGAAATAATTAAACGTAATAAGAAGTTTTACTTCGTTAGAGCAAAGATCGATTTGGACATTCAGTGCGAATTTAAAAACCGTCGTGAACCTACCTACAAAAGCCATGGTGAATTGTTAGACTTAATAAAAAAAGACTGTGTACGTCAGCTCAAAGATGGCGGTGTATCCAAACAAGATGTATTTCTCATCAACAACACAAATGCCCATGAATACGATTTTAGCGCACTGACGAAACAATTGATTATTGACCTACCGGGTCTAAAGAGGGAGGCCCTGGCATGGTACATGCCTGTAATAACACTCGGAGTTCTTGAAGAAAAAATGTTGTTATTTCAAAAGAGAATATTTAAGATCGCTCTTAAATCAGCAATCGGAGCTGCAGTGCCGATACCGTTTGTTGGTGTATCGGTCGATGTTTACATTCTGATGACAGAAACACAGTTGTACAAAGCTCACTTTGGAACGGATGATAACTCCATGGGGATTCTTGCTCAAAGATTAGGCATTCCACTGAGTGATTTGATAAGGGAAAATGAAATTGAGACTTCGATTGCATTAAAATCTGCAACAAGCTTTCTTAACTTCTGTGGAAGTATGGGGGTTGCCATAGCATTGTCAAATTCTAGCAAACTTGTATTGCCAATTATAGGCAGTATTGTGTCCGCTCCAGTAGCATATTGTGCATCGGTTTATATTCAGCGAAGAATGCTTGCACTTTGCTATGCAGAGGCTAAACGGATTTTTATGATCAGAATGCAAGCCTTTGAAGGACAAAACGTATTAACACGACAGTAACAGTTATTTTAGACAATTTAACAACATGAGGAATATACAAAATGAATATTTACAGTATTCAGATTTATTTGAATACAAATTCTCACGGCAGCAGCATTGGACTTTAAAATTTAAAAACAGTCGCTTTTTTGTTTTATTGGTGTTATGATTCTATATAATGTTTTAATACATTCAAATTAATATTTGCGAAAGTTAGTTATTTCAGATTTAAATTCCTAGCTTCTATTGCAGCATTCCGGTGGAAGTTGTTTCAGGCTTATTTAAAGTTCTCGAGTTCGTTTCCTGGAACTAGAACCAATACTTGGTGTCTTTGGGGGAGATCTAAAAAACGCTCCCATAGTGGAGATCGAACCCGTGACCTCCCGGTAGGCGGACACCTCATCCTTTACGCCCCGGCGACCTATAAACAGACAATATTTATATGATATTCCCTCTGTAAAATAATGATTGAGGGGTATTGGTTTATTCGATGTAAATTTGACATTGTGATAATACAAATGCAGGTATGACTTGGCTTGCAAGTTGCGATCATGCTTGTAAATGACGAAACAATTTTATCACATCTTACTACTGTGTGACTATGGATATAACCAGAATGAACATTTTTGTCTTAATCATGTTTATTCTAACTTTCTGAGCGTTTTGTTTGGCTACTTTTTGTTTTACTGACCATTAGAGATACCGTATTTTGTTTAAATGGCGTTGCAACCTTACAGGAGGTTACACCATGTTAAAAATTTCCGGTATAATCATGACTTTTGCGTAAATATTAACTGTCTTGGCTTATTTAAAGACATGTGACTCACACTATCTGACACTCTTTGTCATTTCATAGTGTGATTTATGAAACTGGCCTAGATAATGCCTAAGGCTCGCTTTTAACACATTTCTTGAACTCGTTTAATAAAATGTTGTTGAAAAAAAGGCAAACCATATCAGATCCCGTACATTCGACAGTAAATATATCGTCACAAATATGTACAAGTGGTAATATGTAATCAATATCATGTGTTGTTTTAAAGATAGATGTAAATGGTTCATCGTCATTATAGTAGTATACCATTATGTGTGCATACGCGTATACTTATATAGTTTTTGATGTTTTGCCCCCGAAGGTGGGCATATAGCGATTGTATTTCCGTTTGTCCGTCTTTCTGAAAGCTCGTCATACTTTGCGTTTAGGTTTCGAAAAATGTGGAAAATATTTTGCGTTTAGGTTTAGAAAAATGTGGAAAAAGCGTGTTTCGGGGGCATATGTCATCCTATGGTGACAGGTCTTGTTTAAGTATATATCAAATCGTTATTCGAATGTTTTTCTTTTGTTTTAGATTTGGTTGCTGTGATTAATATTTATTAAAAAATCAATTGTTAACAATAAATAAATACAAATGTGTATATACGAGTCGGTTATAAATAATGTGTTACAATTTACTATATTTGAAATTACCGACTTTAATCTTTAGGGAGAAAATGACGTGTCTTTTTTTATTAAGAAACGTATGCTTTAACAACTTTTTCATTTATGTAATTTTTAGCATATGTTATTTGATATAATAACTTAACGCCATGTATATATTTATTTAAACCTCGTTGTATACCTTAGTGTAAACACGTATTATACTTTTATTCAAGATTTTGTCAGTTCTTTACTTGTTTTAAAATAATGTATATTTCATTTAAATCACATTTTCATACATGTACTATGTGATTGCTTCTTGCTGTTTTCTTCTTTAACCAGTAATTGAAATAGTATTGGTATGAATTATGTAAGTGAAAATTGCAATCTATTGCTTGGTGCGACTCTTTACTTGTAAAATGATTGCATTTTAATAAGTTGTATGAAAGAACATTTGTACTTTGGGAAGTGATTTTATTTTTCAATAAGACATTATGTCTTGGTTATTGTAAACGACCAGCTGAACATTTTTTGATGCATGCAAACCAGAATATCGACTTAAGACTTAACACCTACTTTGAGTTCGATTTATGTTTATAATAATGTAAATGATACCAAGCATGCGATGCAAGCGAAACACGTTACATATGTTCAACTATTAGAAATGATATGAGTATTTTTGCGTGTGCGTTATAATGCAAGTTGTATGTCTTTTTGATAAAATATTAATTTTACGAATTTAGCATCACCAGATGTATATATTATGTTTTTGTTTTTGTAAAGCAAGGGTTGAGGTATGTTTTTACGAACTCACATGTTTAGAAAACACTTGCCGCCATTGGTGCGTTTTCAGTATGGTGTATATTAATACGACAATACATTTGATGATTGTATCGAATTTTGCTTAAGGTATTGTTTTTAGAAAATACATGAATAAAGGTTATATGATGTGGACAGTTTGTACTACCATACGTATATTTCTTTAAAAGTACGGCATTTCACTGGTGTAACATGTATGTACATTACAGCGTTACATCGTTTCAAAAAGTGTAAAATGTTTTAGTGTCATGTTGTTTAAATAGATGTGCCTATGTTTGTAAGATGCTGAATCTGTATATTTTCCGAAATTTTTACATACTTCTTTTTTGTTTCGAAAATTAATTTGTGCACTGTTTCTTAATCAACAAGTAACTATAAATTCATACTCGCAAGAGTGTCATTTGTACGTGAAGATGTAAATGGTACCTTTGAAAAAAAACAAAAAATGCCAGCATATGTTGCTGTGTTTATTCGCAGTTTTAAAGCAAACTTTGACGGAGATATATTCGTAGACGCAGACACGCTCACATGAAAAGCTCCGAAGACTCTGTCGTTCATCGACAGCAATCGGATGACCGGTAAAATGTAAACAAAAAGACGTTTTAACAACTTGATCACTAGGCAATTTTACACACATGCGTTTTAAGATGACTTTTGCAATTAGCATATTTTTATATTACTCGTTAACTATGCGTTCAGTTGCAAAACAACGCTATTATTTTGCATTTTTAGCACCGTTTGCATAAGTCTAAATTACATTATTTTATTTGTAATGCAACTAATACACTGTATGACAGTTTATATGGAAAATAAAGGTTCATATTATAAATCACTATGCATTGTTTATGTCTGTTTTGTTAATGGTATTTGTTATTAAAATCGATGATAAAGGATTCAGACTTAAATGTATGACAATAGTATACATCGATTATGTAAGTAGAGTATATATGTGCAACCGTTTGGAATTGATATGGTTTATTTAGATATAACATAATAATTGTCGAATATAAGCTCGACACGAAAACGAAAAAATATCACCGAGGTCAGTTGAACAAGTTCTTTTTACCTCGATAAATATACTTAGATAGTGTACCTTACAAACATGGTGGTTTCCATTTATGTATTGCCGTTTTATGCATTAGAGCCATTGGAGGCAATACAATGTATTTGGACTGGTCACTATTTTACTATATGAACCGCGTAACACTACTCTTAATTCACAAAGTAAATAACCGTTTGGGTATACCGGTAACATATATGTATACAGAAATGCTACGTGCGGTATCGTACAGTATGCATCACGCTGATTAACATTTACTGACATATGTCAACTTCCACTGTTGAAAGCGATGAGTATTGAACAATTATTTCGTTTACATTCTTTCAAAAATGAATTATTTTTACATTGAGTGTGAAACTATTTTTGTCAAATTGTGCTCTTTTATAATCAATGAAAGTGCACATCATGAAAATGGTCGTTATAAAATATATATATATATTTGGACACAATTGTTTTTTAATAACATGTAGCGTAACACATACTCGGATCAACATCAATGCAAAGTCAAGTTGTTTGAGACTTAAATATCTAAATATATGTTTATAAATGTTGAATTCATTTGAGTATCGACTTTAATATTTCAATCTATGTTTATGTAAATTTTGAATTCAAACATATAGCTTTGCTTATGAAAATAACCGATCTATTATACACGTAAATTAAATAAAATAAATGTGTTATTGCACCAATAATCCATTGATTGTCTGGCCTAGTTGATAAGGCGGCCGCCTCGGGATCTGGAGGTGGAAGGCTCGAGCCCCATGGGGAGCGTTTGTCGAAGGATGGATGTTGGTGATTGGGACTTGTTCCGATATGGCTGGTTCGTGGTTACCGACTTCTATCCGCCTTGCGCCTGATATAGTGATAGGAGTTGAAAAATACATGGCATACACGCAAAAAGTGTCTCATAAGTCAAAATTGGCTGGCTCTTTCAATAGGGGTGACACTATAATAAAGAAGACCTTTACCTTTACCTTTATATGATCCATATCTATCATTAGTTTGATATAACAGTTTATGTTCTATCACACCATTAAGCCGATATCATAACAAATATATATGAGACACGTGCATTTGTTTGTAACCACAAAACATCTGGCAACTATTTACTATAAAAATAGGAATCTGTATTCATATAAACAGTTAAGCTCGATTTCGGCTAGGATAGATATCGGATTCTTTTTCTTGTGAATTGCGGGGCAATCCCGTAAGGGTCAGGCCGCCCGCCTGTATGTTTGATTATTGGACTTGACTTTTTGACGAACTTGACAATTACTGAATGTATCTTGATGATTAGAATAATTTGTGAACTTGAAAAGAAACTTGTTTAACAGCAGCATAAAATCACAATGAAAACGTCATCGGTATTCTTGAAGTTGTGTATGCTTTATAATACCATTGTACTATGCTAAAACAATCAGTTTGGAAAGCCTTCTTCATGTTCAATTTTAGGACATTGTTCATATTCAAAGGCTTTAGTTGGAGAATTCCATTTCTTAAGGTCCCACTAAAAAGTAACTGCATTTAACTTTATTTTTCTAACGGGCAGATGACCAAATAACAAAACAAAAACCGGTCAAACTATAACTATTTAGTTATCTAAATCGTATAGTTTCTATACACGTGAGAGCGTTAGGTGTCTCTAAAGTACACCAAGTAAGCATACTGCGTTTATATCAAGCGTACAATAACACATATACACCATTCGAAACCAACGCTTTCGAACATATTAAGTTAATGTGTGTTGTTTAAGCAAAAATTTGTTCAGTACATAAATGTATAGTATATTCTTTTACTAGAACTGATGCAATTTAAACATGTTTTGAATCAGATTCGTTGGATAGAAACACTACATTATAGTAGATGCAAGTTACTTCGCCCAGTTCGTAAAAAGAATATATTTTTTTGCAATACTTGGAATAGTTTCAAGTAATAAGAATTACAAAGAAAAAAAAATGTCTTCGCTGGGAATCGAACCCGGGATCACTCGAAAATGACCAGTTTAACAATACGTACACTGCTACTATGTTTAGAATCACGTGACGCGTCGAATTTCAGAACGAGGCTGAACGCGAAACTATCTTTTCAATTGTTATACAAATGGTGGGGAATTAAGGGATTTTCATGCGCAATGTCAATGGTTACAATAACGTCAAAAATATGCATACATACATGCGTTTAGTCAATAAATTGAAAAGCAGTTCTAAAATAAACTTTATATCACCTACATAATAATTCACCGACATTATATTTAGTACTATTAGTGTATATTTATAAATAGTATTTCATCTTTATGAAAATACGAGTTACCCATAAGCATCAGAGTAAAGGTGGTTTGCAGATTAAGCTTCGATAATTGCACAAACAAAGATATAAATGTGCCGCAAAATACAATACATAGTAGTATATAACTACAATTCTCAAAGGTATGGATGTGTTTGTGTGTATAATTTTCCATGAACGATCGAACGTGTAAGAGGTTTGTTGAATCAACCATAAGACAAATCACTATACAAAGCAAAGTGCGTTTCACTATTTAATCGTTATGTTAATTCTCTTTAACATTGAATACATTTTCTTTCACAGTGAATGACACTATTGAAAAAATATTATATACACGTGAATAAAAAACAGACGTGGTGCAAATTGAACTTTGTATGCATGTATATTAATATATCATTACAAGTGTGAACTGTCTATGCATGTCTAGTGAAATATCATTAAAAGTGATTATGAGTGAGATATATATAGCATTTTATATCATACATCTTTATTTTTTTTTGCTTTTTCGGAAACATTATTTAACCCCGTTGTGGTTAAACGAAAATGCTTGTTTTAGTTATGTTGTTCCGAACACTACCGTACATTCTTTATATGACTACTATATATACAGTATTAAGTTTCTGACAATTTATTTGGACACATGACTTCTGCTACTTATCTAATTAAAGCAACAGTTGACCATGGCGTTAAATTACTCTTAGAAATGACTACACAATACTACTACCACGAGAAGACATGGAGGTATCATAATTGTATTAAATGACCAGGTATCTGCCACTTGTGGTTTATGCCACCATGTTGTTATTAAGTGTTCGTCGGCACAGTATCTGATCATAACGAGATAAGGAGTTTGTCCTGAACACAAAACGAATTAATTACAGATCTATCAATGAACAAGATTATTGATAGATCTTTGATTAAACACCGCGATAAAAAATGCCTAAACGAATAGTGTCAAAATGGGTTGCAAACAATTGAATAAAAACAAGTACTTTAATCAAGAAAAGTTATTTAATATGTTTAACTTAACATCGGAAGTATATATTTACTGCTAATTCTGACGATGTAATTTTGTGTTGACCGTATTGTTACATCTTCGAATGTTTAAAAGCGTGACGGGTTTCTGAGAGTCACGTGACTTCACGATTTCGGCTTTTTGTGAAACGGGTTTATTGCTAAGTTCATTTGTTTTAGATAACAATGTTCGCTGCACAGAGTCCGTATTGCGCTCTTCAAAACCCCAAAGTTTTATTAGAGGGCGGGGTAGTGTCGCGGGAAAATAAATGTGGAATAAAGTAGACTTTAAAGTAAAACATAATAACCGGGATTTTAAATGTCCCTTATACAAACAAAAAAGGGGTATGGTTTCTTTGCGCATCAGTTCCCTGCTGTTTTACAGCATTGATACGTTTTGGAGAATCGTATCATCTGAGATCAATAGATTATGTCAAAGGTTGGTAAATATATACACACTTATTACCATCTGAGATCAATACTTTATAACAGAGGTTGAGTTAATATTCATACCAACCTAATTGTCTGAAACAAATACACGGTTACAAAGGTAGAGTTTATAGATACTCAAACCGTTTTAACAGAGACCAATTCAGTGTTACAGAGGTTGAGTTAATAGATTCACAAACCGTATCATCTGAGATAGATACATTGTAACAGAGGTGGAGTTGATATATGCACCTTTTCATCTGAGGTCAATGCATTGTTACAGAAGTGGAAAAGAAAGATACAGCAACATTACCACTTTAGATAAATATATGTCACGCAGGTTGAGGGCAAAGATACACCCATTGCGCAGTCAACAGAGAGAAACAATTGCTGAAAGTGTTAAAGCGATTTTACGGTTGACCTGTATTCCGAATGCAATACCCTATTCCTCATATTGTGCCTTTAATATATTAAACGGATTCCAATAAACGTTTAGTTCAACTGGTTAATACTACACTAGTTAACACATCTGAGTAAAGCAGAAAAGCTCCGTTCTGATGTCAACTATCATAATGTTTAATCAGGGTATTGCATATTTCACATTGTTGCTCGAATGTTCAATGCGCACTTCAATTTCTTTAGAAATTTATAATATTAAACATTATGTAATTCATTAGGTTTTATTACTTGACATTTACGTGTGGTTTATAGTATTGTACTTAATTAGTAGTTATATTTTTAATTCATGTGGATAGTTTACAGTACATTTATATGGTACAGTCGTAATATGAGATTGGTATTCAACACATCTGCATACACAAATATCCTCGGTATTTTGTTTGCTCGTCTGAGCACGAATCTGGTATGTTCACCATATTTCCGGCGTCCGTCGTCATGCGTCGTATGGAGTTCAGTGTCCGGTATGCGTCGTCAACTGTTTGTTTGGTACCACTCTTAAGGGCCAAATAGTATGCTCAATTTGAATGCAACTTGGTCACACTATTTATATTGACAAGATCTAGGCCTGGTTTGATGCTGGGTGTAATGCATTCAAGAACTTGGAAGCCTGATCCAATATTATTAAAGCAGTCCTTTTATCTCAGCTTTGAAATTATCCATGATTGCACGATCTTTGAATGTGTTACATGTAGAATTTAACGCGTCGAAGTAATCCCAGTAGTCAAGGTTATTTATCAGCATTTTTGTGACATGTAAATTACATGTTACATGATTTGTCCTTTACAGTGGTCGAGTCGTTACAATATGATGCAACATCGGAGTATAAACGATCGAACGGTTAAGGTTCAAAAACATGAACAATAATTAATTTTTGTATTGTATATTTTAGGCATGTTTAATTATATGAGTATAAGACAAGAATTGCTTTTTTGTAGCATGTGTGTTATATTAAAAGTAGCGAAACAACAACGGAAAATGGACAAAAGTGAACATAATGTAAAAGCAAAGAAACAGGACGTAAATATGAACAGATATATGTCTATGTTAACGAAACAAACAACAATTAAATAATAAAAAGTTCACGATGAACAAAGCTTAATTTTCATGATTCCAAAATGCGACGTTTAAGATTTGTGTGTCCATAATTATACTGTTAGACTACTCATATCCCAGGAATATTTACAAAGCAAATAGTAATCAATTGAAAATCTTGCTCACGTAATATACATTAGACAATGTATTTTCTACCCGATACACGAATTTCGACACCTACAAATCACTTAGCATGTCAGGGATATACAATAACGCATTCAACCACCAACAAATTATTTATACTATGACGGTTGAGAAAAAACGGACTATACCGCTAGAATGTTTATCCCGACAATATTTAGGCCGAGATTTCATCTGGATCACGTGTGCCCAAAACTAGGTTACCGGGTCAAATCTTAGTTAAACATTGTCCCCAATCTAGATGCCACATTTATTATCGATTCTTGATAAAACTTGGCCAAAATGTTCAGACAATATCTAGGGCAAGCGCGAATCTGTGGGACATTCATAAAAACTATGTCACCAGGTCAAATGGTAGAAAAACCTTGTAACCATTAAGGGAGCCACACTTATTACTAAATCTTGAAAACATAGTTATCATGAAAATATCTAGTTCAAGTTCGAATATGGGTCACGTGTGTTTACTTGTCCGGGTCAACATTTCAAAAGTAAGAAAACAACTTTTACCGCTCGAGAAGTTTTAATGCGACTTTTCAGAATTTTGATTTTGGCAATATACATGTAACGACCATGTTCAAAACTGGGTCACGTGTGTCCATACATTACAAAGGGAAAATCTTATCATACGCATGTTACCTGTAAAGAGGTCAAATGTGACTCAATTTTGATGACGCATGCTCAGCATATTTATATTGACAATAAGAATAATCCGGTTCAACTGGGGTCAACATGAAGGTCACCAGGTCGAGTCTTCAACAATGTACCTTGTAACTCAGGTGAGCGCTATTGAGCCATAATTGCCTTCATGTTCTTTTTAGTACAAGAAATCAGATAACGGTGATGTTAAAAATTAATATTTTTTGATAAAGCAATCGGCTTGTAATGATCAAACTATTAAAACCATTTTTAAACTTAATATTTTACAATATGTTACATTATATTCAATGATTATATTGCGTTTAAGTATTATCTAAATATAGGGTGTGTAAGTCTCGTTTACTTTCGTTTTCGAATTTCTACTTCCGGGGACAACGCTTTCTCAGACATAGTAGGAAAATAAAAGGATGGTGTATTGCTATGCGATCGGGTGCAATCATCGGACGGCAGGTGCAAATTCTTGCAGCCAATTTAGATTTCATGTTGACCCAAGTTTTATTATTAAATGTTAACAGAAGCTTCAACTATTTGAATTACAAAATTACAAAATGCGTTTCTATACCGATTTCGAATACAACAAGTTTTGGACGAATAGTATGGAGTCTTAAATTTATTTTAATATCTTTAAGAGAACTCGTTTTGTTGATATTTATTTGTATTTTCATAAAAAGTAAATGTTTTAAATCTTGAAAATGAGATATTGGACTAGTTTTATAAAAAAGATGTTTATGTTATGTTTTGTTTTACATTTAGACTTGAACTAGTTTTGATATTTAAATATAGTATGTATTCCTAATATTTGAGAACCGACATGCAAACATTTTAGTAAGGCGGTTTGATTCTAAAATTCAGGGCAAGCGCCTACACTATATTTTTCAGGCGTGTAGACAGAGAGGTCAACAGCGATGACCGACTTTGCAGCTGTCACTTTGTCGATGGCCATAAGGAGAATGGACCAACAATTTTTGTGTACAGCAAAAATGTTGGTAGCTTCCCAGATGTACTTACAACACAGAGGTAAATTAACAGATGAATACCGAGTCCGTGGACAAGTGAAATTCAACTTTTTTGGTGGGATGAAATACGGCATTGGGGTGGGGGTGGGTTTACAACATTTGAAATATTAATGATTTACATTGTGATTGTCTAAAAATGTTTCATTGAATTTACCCATATTCACATAACATTTACACATTGTATTTATAACATTCCGATACATTTTAGATGTCGAAAGTACATAATAGTACATAATAATATTTGACCCCAGTTTGTATGAATTTTGAAGCACAACAATATCTTAATATACTCTGTCCATCAAAAAGTTAATACATATTCTTTTATCACAAGCAGACGAAAAAGCCATAAGCTAGATGATGCCTAGATAGTTTATGTTCATATGATCAAGTCATTTCAACTGGAGCTGTCCTGGATCACAGTTATCATCTAGTGCAGCCATATACTAATGATGTCCATTTGGAGAACCCAACAAATCATGCAAAAGAAGGTAAATTTCTTAGTGTAATAGTATTTGTATAATTAAGTTAAATTTTTCTGTAGATTTATAAAATAATGTCATTTAAAAATTTTACTTTTTATTTCTGACTTCATTTAGGCACATATCCACAAAGCTCCTTAGGCAAATCTTAAATTAAGTTGGACTTTAGTGAAAATTTTGAATTCCATTTCTACAGTGAACTCTAACGTTGTGCACTCAACTCCGGTAAAAGCAGCAGGGTATTTGGAATCTTAAACAGCATTATAGCATTAACAACTAAATTGAAGTTCATTGTTTTTCATATAGACTTAAGGAAATTTTCTTTCTGCCTTTAGTTAATAGACATGGAAATGGCAAAAAGTTTACCTTATCAATTAAACATTATTTACCAAAGCTGTACCTTTTGTTTTCGTTTTTTTACAGAATCTAATACAATGTTCTTGATTTGTGTTTCAGTTCAAGAATTGGAAAAGAACATTCGAGAACTGGAAAACGAGCTCAGAGTGCTTTAAATGCAGAAAAGTGGATTCTACATCAAGGATATTATAAGTACAGATAAGGTATGTGAACCAAACAAAATATTAATGCTGGCTTCATGCTAAAGTTGCCCTGTCATAAATATTTATTAAAACATCCTTAATTTAATTCATTGTGTATATTTGATTAAAATCAAACAAGAAATATGTTATGGTGGATTTGTAAAAGTAAACGCTATACTTGATGTCACATTAGAAAATTTTAAGTAAGCAGTTAGAAAGGCAATTACATATATAGTGGAGTTGACAAATTGGTTTGTATCACCCCTCTGTAGAGTGTTAACCCGCTTAAACATATAATATAAATTGATATTAATTTGTGTAGATGCTGTTGTATTCATCATTTCCACCAGATGTCTATGAAGTGTTGGTTAATATGGTCAACAGGATGTCACCCTTCAATTACTATTCTGGCTGGACATTGTCATGTTTTACGGTTGAGGACCAACTCCTCATGACATTGATAAAGCTGCAGCTTAATTGTAAGGACTTGGATTTAGCAATTCGGTTCAATACTAGCAGGGGCACTGTTTCAAATTAAATTAATACCTTCATCTGTGTGTTACATGATATTTTATTTGAAAGAGTTCTACAGAGTGTTGGAATACCAAGTCAACTTAAATGTAAAGGGTCTATGCCAAAATATTTTGATGATTTTACTTATTCAAGGATAGCAATTGATGCAACAGATATAATACAAAATGTTCCATCTGATATGAACTGTCAAGCTCTTTCCTACAGTGATTAAAAACGCAGACATACTGTTAAAGCGGTTACTTGTGTGGCACCATATGCATCATTAGTATATTGTTCAGATGTTTATCCTGGCTCTAAATCAGATTCAGCTATCGTAGAACACTGTACAGTTTTAGACCAGCTACAGCCAGGTGATTTGATTTTAGCAGATAAAGGTTTTAATATTTTTGATAAACTTCCATCTGGTGTCTCGTTTAACATCCCACCTTTTCTTTCTAGTTAAGGTCATTTTACAAAGAAAGAGGCTGAACATTGTTTTAAGATATGAAGGAGCAGAATCCATGTAGAGCGAGCTAATGAAAGAATAAAGAACTATGATATTTAAACCATATTCCGTCATAATATAGGTATTTGTCAAACAAAATATTTCAACTATGTTGTTGTCTTGTGAACCTTCAAGCACCACTGGTGAAGGAAATTGCTGATAAATATGAAATAACACAGTAAGAATTAATAAAATTGTAAAACTGCATTCATATTCATTTGTTATTATTATCTCATTCCATGTTATCTCTTAACAAAGACATATTTATATCAATAAAAAGTCAATCTTCCTTGCAAAGTTTCAAAATGTAAATGTGTAATAAAACATATCAAATCATGACTCAACTAACATAATGATAGACACGCTTATTCATGAAACAATGGGCAATAATTCGTTTACGATTGACAAACTGAAACAAGCTATTGCCACGCAATGATTTCCCACATCGGCTCCACCTTTGTCAGATATTTTTATTTTAGTATTTGTTGCCATAACAATCAGAATTCTTGACGTAGGAACACAATGAAATAACATGCATAATCTCCATTTTGGCATCCGTCCATGTGTCAAGTTTCATGAAAAAATATGAAGAACTATTAAAGTTATAGCAGGATCCAGAAAAGTGTGACAGACTGACGGACTGACAGACTGACGGACGGACAGAGCGCAAACCATAAGTCCCCTCCGGTTACTTTTCCCTTGGATTTTTTTTTTACCTTTGACCTTGAAGGATGACCCGGAACTTTCACTACTCAAAATGTGCAGCTCCATGAGATTCACATGCATACAAAATATCAAGTTGCTATCTTCAATATTGCAAAAGTTATGGCCACTGTTAACGTTTTGGACGGACACACAGACTGACAGACAGTTCAATTGCTATATGCCACCCTACCGGGGGCATAAAAAGCTGTTATTATAGCAAAGGCATTTACATGAATTTATTTAAATGAAACCATTTACCTAAGAAGAAGTTTTTATTGGAACAGCATGCCTCTGCAACAGTCATGTCCTTTGCCGAAAATTGGCACTTGACTTCTATGATGTCTGGTGACAATAGCTGTTGCCCATTTCGCTGCATTGTACTCCCCCTGAACGAGTCCAACTGGAGAGGCACCAAGAATATCAGACTGCTGGTGAAGCCAAATACCTGTGATATAAGAAAAGCATAAAAAAAATGTAACTTAACCCATACAATTCACTCCACTTCGTATGTTGTATGACACTGTTTAACATGTTTATAAAATTTTGCCTTGAAATAGTACCCAAGATGAACTGTGCTCATGCAAACATACATATACATCTTTTTACAATGTTCTTCTCTACTACAGTCTACAGTTCATTTTCTTATAAACTAATGGAATAAGGCAATTATAACATTTCATTCTTTTGAAATCTTGCATATGACAGTTTAATTATTAATGTTAAAACGAATAAAATCGAGTATATGAAAATCAAATAAAATATATGTATATACATGCCTGTCGGTATACAGTTGCACTTCCTGCTTTGCAGTAGTTGTCTATGGCATTTCTCTCGTGGGTAATGCCCCAATGGATAATGGTAACATAGAATTTTTGTCAACACTGTACCGCAAAAAAACACACCATTATTTTAAAGTTTACAAACAAGTTTAAGGCAAGGAAATGCTATTTATTCACATAACATAACAATGAAAACGTTTGTAAAGTTTCTTCAACTTTTAAACTCTCAAAGTACTTTTTTAACATACATGTATGAATCAATTATCCCATATTAAAAAATTAAACGGCTAGAATAATGTAATTCATGAACAAAGAACTGGAACAGTTTAGCAACCTGTAAAACTCCCAAGGTTTCCAAGTTCATTATATAAAAAGGACCTGTTCTCAGGAGTAACACTCCGCTTAAGTGCTCTAAATGAAAATGGTTTAATATTTTTTTTTAATATTTTCTTCATTTCAAAAAAGGGGTACCTGTAATGCAGATAATGCCATAATGATATTTATTTTTTAAATAACATTTCATATTATGATCAGATATTCTGTCATAGGATCTTTAGTATAGAACTAGTACTTTATTGTGCAATTTTGTCAATAAAAAATAATTCAATGAAGTGTCTCAATTAATATAACATTCACTGGAATATTAACATACCTGTATCCAGTTTTCTTTTCAGGATAAAGTTCACTCATGGTCACTGTTGCCTTTGGTGGCGCAGACTTGGGACGATTCATCCAACTGCACTTGACATCAGTTTTTCTAGCTCTCTTATACCTGAACAATTATGCAAACAAATCTGATATAATAAATAGAACTATATCTATAGGATTAAGATATCCAGGTTAAAGAAAACTATTAGCTGATTGAAGTATTATTGTAGCCATTTAATAATGGCAATGAGAGAACGAACACAGTAATCATGTTAATCGCTAGCCTGACTACCCAGCCTAGTGACATGTAATTATGGTTAATCAAATTTGTAAATTTAAATAAACAGGCTAGATAACATTTTCATCTGATTTTATAAATGCATGTTATAGGCTTTTTAAATGTGATAAACTTAAGACTGATAACACACCTGCTTGCTTGAACGATTCAAGAGCATTATTGATTTTGTACTTGTAATAATTAAAACATACCGAAACTCAAAAGAGTTCATTATTTCAGATACAATTTGCAATGAAATATATGTCACACAAAAGGCATCAATTAGAATAAGTAAAAAAGTAAAAAGATAGAATGTCGGCTTAAGCGTACCATAACCGAAGCGTACCAGGCTTAAGCGTACCTCTAAGCAGACTGAAGCATACCAACATAAAGTGTAATACTAATTTGTTAGTATCTTAATAGCCGGGTCTCACTTGCTTGATTTTGCGGTGGTAAAATGAAAACCTTCATTAACTAGTGGGCTGGGTTTATCTGACAGTGCTTTGCTGATAACATCAGAGCGTTTATAAACAGAAACAGTGTTTGAGCAGACAGCAATATGGTATAGTGTTGAATCTGAAAACTTGGGTCATTCGCAAGCTACTGGCTGAGAGAAGTTCATAACCTTTCAAGTGGGCGGTGCTTAGCATTTACAGGGAAATTTGAATTTCAAGCAGACAACAAAAACTTTTTTCTGTAAGTCAATAACTATATAACTTACAATCACCAAATTACACATACATATTGTTTGTATACTCAAGTATATGTATGCCAAATTTCATTGGAAAATATTAAATACAAACTTAACTATTATGAAAAAATCATTTTTGTTTTCTGCTGTTTACACACCAGTGTACAATTGGAAAGTAGACATTTTGTGAGTTTGTGGCCCTTTTATACTGCTTCTCCGGTCTTTAATCAGTGGTACATTTTGTTTATTATGTGTTGTTGAAAATCGAATAATGTATCCAATATGTACTGTATATATCCCACATAAAAGGCTATAAATTGACACATTTTCAATGCTGTTAAGAACTTTACAACACCTAATCAAGAATTAAAGTGTGAGCCTTACTGTATAAACACATCAATGATTTAATTGGATGGTACACTTAAGTCTGAAATAGTTCACTACAGTAATGCACTGGTACGCCTTGGTAATGGTAGGCTAAAGCCTGCACCACAAAAGATAAATTAAAACTTATTTTTCAAATTTGCTCAAACAATAGTGCTGCTGCTACATGATGGCATTTGTATTGACCCATCGGATACTGCTAGGAGGTCGACTGTACAAGGCCATTATCTTCCTGATCAAGGAACATCTGCAGATAACACATTATTCCAAATGACACTAAATCCCTTGGCTTGTACATTAAAATATATATTCGATTATGTTTATATCCGAAAGCATGTGCATTATAAATAATAATCATCTTTACATGAGATAACGGTCGATTGTGCTGCAATGTAATGCAAAAGAGGTTGTAAAACAGTGCTTTAAATCGTTATCAGATATATTTTAACATTTAAACTTTAATGGTGAAAGAAAATTTACCTGCACTTTATACGAAGTGTTCTTCATCGATGCTTGTACACAAGCTGTTATAACCCTCAGTTCATCGATAACGAACCGTAAAACGCGTCCACTTTCGACAGAGGCTTCAAATTTTCTACTTAATTTAGTATGGCCGTCAACATATTTAGCCCAATAAATTATTGAAAGCGCCATTCTAGTTTAGTAACGATAATATGGCCGTATTATTACATTTGTTTGTCCCCGGAAGTTAAGTGTCTCGTAAATTCTCGTAGGTCACATGACGTGACTTACAGACCCTATTCATGCTTTATTCATTTGATGGTAATGTGTATTACTTATTTTAATGTAGTTTAGTTTGCAATAAATTAGTTAAATGTATTCGTTCAATTAAAGAATTATTGTATTATGTTATCAAGTTTTAAATACATTGGACACATGATTTATGTGTATTTTTTATATTAATATATATATTTATATATTTTTCCATCAAAACATGACAGACACGAACGTTTTCGACTTAAGTGATAATGAAACTCCAGAGCCATGACTAGTGATGGGTAAATCGCTGTGATGATCGGTTTAAGATCAATCGATTGAACTGCTTTTTTTGTAACGTGTTGCGTATTAAAAACAATTTAATAATGTTAAATATAGTAAGCAGTAAATTATTGGTTCATATTATAAACATATATAATGTTTCATTTAAACGACTTCACAATGAGAATTGATAACATATTAAATATTTAATTGTTTTTGTTTGTACTTAAAACATCTTTTTGAAACCAGCACATATTTGCATACATGATTATACATGTATGACAGTAGAGTTAAGTTGATAAAAATTCGAATGATCCGAAGTTTAAAACAAGATAATATTAATAATTAAATCAATACAATTTATGGAAGGTGTGGCGTAATTGAGATGAAATGATGGAACAATGTTTGTCACAGGGTGTAACATATGTCGAAGTATGTCAGGTTGGTCATGAAGGCGATTATCAAAGGGAACTGTTGTCAGATTGTCTAAGGTTTTTTCTCAAAATAAAGAGTAATGGACTTTTTTCTATTAACAAAACTATAATATTAGAAATTATATAAAATAATATTAACCAGAAAAAGTCGAATATTTTGTTATATATGTTGGTGTATTGTTAACATGTAGTGTTATTTGTTCACACATTGTTTTTCTCAAGATTTTAAGATTTCAACCAATACATATACAATAAGAACAATAACACAATACTGAAATGCAAACCGAGATGAAACAAAAACATGGACCTAAATGAATTGGAAGCAGGTCATTGGAGAACATTTTAAGGCATTAATTGGAATAAGGTAATGTCAATGTTAAGTCCTATCAGCTTCTTTTTTATAACAAATTATACACTGTGTTGAATTTGTGATTTTGGTACACATAGAAACACATGTGTATGTTCGTTTGCAGGCAGAACCAATACTTCAAGTTATCTGCAGATGAGTCGTCATGAATCGTAACATTAAGGGCATCACGTGAAGCTGTACGTAAGACTGCGTGCATCTTAAAGGACCCCGCGTCCCGCTTCAGTGATGCTACCCGGCCAGATGTTGTGCCCGCGACCGGCTTGAGTCCAACCAGACAGGCATATTTATATAAGTCTGTCCGACCGTACGTGCGACCCGCGTAGACTCTATATGCCCAGGATTAAACGCAGACGTGTGAACTCGCCAAGCACGCCGTGTCCGAGAGAAAAAAGGCTGTCACCAAGTACACCAGCAGCAAGTTAACGACTTGTCTGGTGCATTCAAACAAACGGCCCTCTTAAGGGCCACCAAATTTTCTTTCGAAAGAGTTATCTAACTGTCACATTCAAACAAATGACATTGCCTAATGTTAGTCCCCAATAATAATACTTGAACTTGATGTTATCTCCCATACTGTTTTCGTTCCTTCGTTGCCACCAGTGTGTTTCACCATTTTGGGAATGGGACCGGGTCCCTTTGGATTGGGAAAAATCGCCGCCTTTTGACTCGAATTGGGAAATTAGTGTTGATGTTGTTTTACTAACAACAAATGCTTCAAAATTGAGAATAAGAGTGTTTTGAATATTAAATTTATTAAAGTTCAACTTAAGGCGCTGGAAGGGAGATGAACTTAATGTTGAGATTAAAAAAAAATATATATATGTTTTGTATAAACCTTTAATGGGGAATTTTAAGGTCACATTTGTGTATAACAAATTTGTGTATAAAAAAACACTTTGTTCATTTTTTTTATGAAAACATAGTGAATAAAACAACATAGTTAACCAATTTAATGGCCCGTATGATACATTAACATCTTATTATTTTGTTTCAATACAACCATAATTCAAATACAGCGAGTTTCAAAGTTAATTGTCTAATACATGATATGTACAATATAATACATACAACAACACAATTGTTAAAACATACATGGCCAATCTTATAGATTTTTAATAGACATACAAAGAGTGTAATATTACAATTAAAGCTATTGCCTTGTTAACAAATACATGTTTCATTGACTATACTACATAACACATAAAAACCAGATTGCCCCTGTTAACCTTTTTTTAAACACCTGCAAAAAAATATTAAACAAATGATGATTGTTCATGTAAGTCTGGGCACTAATGCGCATAATTTAAATGATGTAAAAGAGCGACTACCAGCTAGGATCAGATCCTAAGTGGAGTGGTTAACAGTGGCCTTCTGTATTTTGATAAAACAATTCTTCCAGATGGTAAAATAATAGGCAACATCTTAATAATAAACAACTAATTTCATTTAAACCTAAAAACTATAATTGAGCGTTACAGAGAATTTATCACCCTTAATCCTATATAATAGATTCTATACACAAAGACGCCCAATATACTTTAAACTTAACACTAGAATTTCTTACTATACACATGTACATTATATATCAAAGATAATATATATACAATCGCTGCTATCTATATAAAACATGAAACTTATTTACACATGTAAAACTGATCGTTGTAAAATTAAAAAGCGAGTTTTGGCTAAGATTCTTGTTTATTCTTCATTGATAAAAAGGGATTTCAGCTTATCACTATTTGACATGTTCATAATATTCGGAGTAGAATCAACAGCTTTTTCAATAAGATAATATATGATATCATTATACATGCTACATTCTAATAATACATGACATTCATTTTCAATTGTATTATCTCTACACAATGGACAGAAGCGTCTGTCAGCAAGCAGACCTTCATACCTTACTGTCTCGAGGCGGATCGGAGCAACGCCACACCTAAATTTACACAGGGCCGATCTATTACCCTTAGGGATGATTAACTTGCAATATTTCTACAGCGCGTGATATTTTCTCGATTCGTCGCAAATGACTTCAACGCCAACATAAAATGTGACATTACATTACGTCACGAAAATGCCCACAACTTTGGCGTTTCTTAGCCGATGTTAATACATTTTTTACCATTCAACACAAAAATGCAATCGCTATAAAAATCGACCAAAATCTTTTCTCTTCTAGTGGAGGTGGACGGGGCTTATGCATCATGATGCCCTTATGATGTTAATTAATCGTATATGTATAAATAATAATATTATAATACAGAAAGTAAGTACTATTTATTCACCACACAATATTGTATACAGACACTTACGCTTGAACACACTCAAACAATCAACAAGCAAAAACAAAAACACGATATGAACATGAACGTAAATTGAACACTGACGCACTCACTCAATTAACATTCAGAAACCTTACACTAATGTCATCGAATTAAGAAATAATGTCCGACTAAGTGTTGATTATGGCGGTAATAACACACGGTATGGGGCTTCGATGCATAATAATAGAACCAAGAAGGCGATGGCCCGAATGTTTTGATAACACACCGTTGGTAATTACCGCAAAAACCAACACTTAACCATTAGTTGTTTCGAATCTGCAAATGAGTTAACTATAGTTCGTTTGTATAATAGTAACATTATATCAAAGAAAGTCCACTTTTTTTCCACGAAAAAACATAGACAAAATCATGCGTGTTCGTGACGTAAACATACCAAAACAATTGAAACTGACGTCGACTTTTATATTTGGCAACACTTGGACAAAAATGTGTATTAATTAATGTGTTTTTACTGCGCTGTGTAATGCAGACATGATTTCTTGGTGAAGTTTGCGAGATCAAGCGTTGTTCAAGCACGTTCTGTTTACTAAACAATGTATTGGAATTTCCGAAAATAATGTCAAAATAAAAGGGTTTTACTTTTGTTTCTTTATTACAGAATAGCTAAGTCGTGGAAGATTTTCAGAAGAAGAAATTTAAAGCGAAATCAGTCATAATTTTGAAATTTGCAAAATTAATGAGCATATTGTACATGCATGCACTATACATTTCCAAAGAAAAAAACAACATAATGTATCTACCAACATACAGTGTGTAAACAATTGTAAGAAAGCGTTTTACATGTGTGCAACTGTATAGCTTGTTACGAATGTTTCGTGTATACATGAAAAACATTTGACGTTTTGTGTTATAATTGTTAAAAGACAATATGCATTTAACGTTTTAATTCGGTATTGTGTTTTTAAATTAATATTATTTATGTGTTAATGGCGTACACGATATATGACATTGATAGCTGACGTCAAAACTTTACAACTGCACAATACGCGCACTGACAAGACCATAGGACAGTAACATGTAAATATTTTAAATCAAGAGCACTATATTATATTGAGGTGACAAATACCAAATTTCACTCTGTTCAGTAAAAGTTAACATCTCACTCAAGAAGTCATTAAATTGTTGTTTTGAACTCCGTAATGCCTTCGTTATTCCACATGCCAACAAGTAACGTGCTTCTGTCTGCACTAAAGTAGACAGAGATAGGGTGGCGATCACTATCGACTGTGGCCAGGATTTTCTTGCCGTCTGTGTCTACTTGACTTACAGATGTATTACCAAATACAAACACATGTCCTGTGGCTGCCACGTGTATGATACATAACATCCAGAAAGGTTTGAATGCAGTATCCTGGAGCACGGCTGTGACTGCTCCATCCATGGTTAGGGTGACAAGTCTGCCAGTATCTATGTCCGTCAGATAGATCCTCTTCCCATCAGGGCTTACTGCAACTCCTACAACTGTACAATACATACAACGTATATAACTGGTATAATGTTCATGGTGGTGAAATGAGTTTGCTGTACATATGATTGAGTAAATAACCCACTGCACTATTATCATAGGCATTAATGACATATTAGCCATTTAAAAGTTTGAATTGACATTATGTTCCATTTCTAGAAATTTCGAGCAGGAGAGTAACGATTAAATAGTAACTTAATTCTAACACGAAGTGCCCTTTAAAGTAGGTCGTTCGTCAATGCCATACTCTCATGATAACAAATATTGACGCACACAATATTGTACTCCAAAATCAACCAATATGTTCGAACATGTGTCAACAAGTTTTATCTCCTACAGAGGCTCTTATACTCATGAAGGCGTGCAAAGAAAAGAAATGACTGTAATATCATTTTTTTTATTATAGAGAATTGATTTATTTATTGTGCATGAAATAATAAATATGATGCATGCGGTGCGATATGACAAAATATATTAAACATTAACGACCAATACATTGTTGCATAATTAATTTTTATTATCATGTCAACGCGCAAATCACCAGTCAAGTTCTGGTCAGATCTTGTTAAGGTATGCGTGCAGTATTTATTATTAAGTCCATCGTTTCGCTGTCCCATATAGCCATTTATCCAATACAACATAAATTCGAGAAAATACCACGTGCTTTTCGTGCATGATTTGAAACTCCGAGTACACTGTCACTCGGTTTAATGTCTCTCGCGAAATACGAAAAAGTAGGTTACACTTGAGGGGATCAAACACCGCTCAAACTCAAAAAAAGTCCCGCATTAATCACAGAAACACTCAATCGTAAATACACATTAACCGCAATTCAGATTCCAAAGCAATACAAGATAATAATTCGATTAATTTGATATCTAATTACTCAATGGTTAAGATACACCAGAGCAAAATAATAAAATCTGTTTTAGGAACGATGAAATCAAATAAATATGAGTATACTCTGAATGACTTTTTCTTTACAGAAACTAGCAACATGTAGTACACATTCCTAACCCTCGCATAAATCTCAGAAAGAAGTAGAAATACAGGGCATACTAAATCTATTAAATATAGGGTAAATGATGTCATCTTACGTAGCCTGAACTGGGTAGACTAATTCTATTTTACATAACAAAATCAAACGTGTATTCAATTTACAATTATAATAGCCTGAACATAATTTTTGACCCAACACAAATTTTATTCTTCATGTAAGTTACCTGAGTACTCTGAAGACTTATCTTCGTACAACTTCTTCACTAATCGCCCATCTGTTGTATACTGGAGCAACGCAGTGCCGGAAGTTACAAAGATGTCGCCTTTATGTTGCACTATTCCGAAACACGAATGATTCAGTTGTATTTTTTTTATCGCAATAATCTTGTCGTTGTCAACTCGTAAGAAATGAATCTCGTTATAAGAAATAAAGTCGCTGACAATTACAGCCACTTCATTGGGGGGAAATGTTACAGATGGACCTAGCCCTAAAAGGTAGCTGTAATTGATCAATCACGCTGTACGCTTGATCGAGGAGTTTCACACACTGATTGTTGCTATCAGAAATGACGAGATTCCGGTTGGGCATCAAACATATACCGGTTATGGTGCAGTTGTAACTATCAGTATTTGTTCTCACTTTGAATTGTGTTTCTCCTTCAACGTTTATGATTTTGTTTGGATCGACATGTTGCTGTGACACCACACCAACGCGACTTGTGATTTTCCCGAGATCTGTGAAAGCAGTGAGACACTGCTCCAACTCATTGTTGTGCTGAAATTCAATGTCTGCAGTCGGGGCTTTTTGAAGAAACAACTCTGCCGAAACAATTTGGTCCAGATATTTACTGCACAAAATAAAAGATTTCTCAGGCGATTTAATGTATTTGGTATCATGCAACTTAAGCTTTGAAATAAATATCTCACATTGTTTGCGTTCATCCTCCAAAGAATTCTTTAAACTTGAGTGCAACTTATCCAATTTGTTTACTGTATTTTGTTGAAGACGGTCTAAACTGTCGTTGATTTGTCGACGAAAATCAAGTATTTCTTCCAGAATGATTTCATATGATGTTTGCAGAGACTTAATATTCTGTTCACTTCTCTTTACTGCTTCCATTAGGCGTTTCTGCAATCCTTCCATGTTTGATGCCATTTCAGCAACGTCCATAGGTTTTGTTGAAGATTTGCATTTTTCAGCTAGTAAAACCACCTGACTGCATTGTCTGAAAAAATATGTTTTAATTCATGTAATATACATACACACATTTAATTATAAACCTTATTGACTAATCACTATTTTTCTTTTACATTCGATGTGTCATTCATATTATATTGAACTTTTTATTGTTGCTTCTAACAAAACAATGATTGTGCAGAAATGTTATTGATTTGGATGTTCATGCTCATTATGATGTTGCATCTGAAAATGATGCTAATGCTGATGATTATGTAAATGATAAATACATGTAGTATGTTCGTGGTTATGATAATAATATAAAGATCACCATCATCACCATCACTATTATATGTTTTATTACAATCATCAATATCATGCTGATTGTTGTGTAAATTGAGGTTTTGATTAAACCGGTGATGATAAGAATGACGGGGATATATNTAAATAATGGCTCGGATCCAGATGATGTTGTCGATAATAATGATAATAATGAGGATAATGGTAACGACGATTAAGTTCTTAATATTGTCGGTGTTGAATAACTATGAAATTGATTATATTTAAAATGGTGATTTTACATATATATTTATTTACATTATAGCATAATAAGTGAATAAGACCACAAATATGTTAAAATATCAATGAGAATGAAGCATACTTTCTGGTTTTGTTTGAATTCGTTACAACACGTGGAGAACTGTCATTTTTAAAATCTGTGAACACGTCCCTTTAATTGAAAAAATACGTCAAATTGTTGAAATATATTATTTAAATGCATTTACATCTCAGAAAACATCCTTTATAGTAGTTCTGCAAAACGTCGCTATTCAATATTCGAGGAGCTAGACCCTACAATGCACAATAAACTTAGTTTTTTATGTTTGGCCTAACGGCTATATGATATTTACCTGTGGTTGTTTTGAAATAGACATATGTGACAAAGCAATTGTTCGTGATCTTCACAGAACATCGTCAGTTTCTCAGTAGAGTGCTCCTCACATAACTCCAGAGTATCATCCTTTGTTTTGGTAACAGGCCAGTTGTCACCGTCACCTTTTGCTGTTATTGGATGATTTTTCTGTACTTTGTTGTGCATAAATACACATTCATCGCAGTATGTTTTTGAGCACGTTTGACAGTAAAACAGTCCTTCCTTCTTTATTCCATCATCTTCGCAGACAGAACAACATACGTCGTAGAATAGATCCGATCCTTTACTTTGAGATGTTTCCAACTTCGCAGCCATTTTGAGAAATTTTAATTATACTACTTTCGATTTCCCTATATCCAAGCTGCGTAAGTAATGTGTTAGCCTTGATATTGGTATGCGCGTATTGACTTGTCTACCCTGCGTTTAGGCCTACCATTTTATTTATTTGGTTTATTTAAGGTGTTTAAATATTGTGATATGTATTTGCTATGTAAACAAAACTGATGAAACCTTGTGGCATCTATTTGTACGAAACATGTATATAATATTCAGACACACAGGTTATAGTTCGCTGTTAAAGGGACTTGTTCACGTTTTGATAAATTCACAAAATTGAAAACAATTGTTTCCGATTTGCACATGTTCGATGTAATTATTTTTTTTGCAAGGAAACAATACTACTTATCATTAACCCTGCTCTGAAATATCCATTATATGCATCTTATGACGATTCAAAAAACCTGAAAATTATAAAGCGTTACAAACGCGAAACGATTGAATAATTTGGAAAGTTCTGTTGAAAACTTTATATTTTGTGACATTACGAGGATTGTTGACTTTTATTCAAAGGGTCTGTGGTTCGAGCCCCGGTGTGGCTCACTATTTTTATTTTTTTCTTTAATTATATTTTTGTTTTAAACTGGAGCTCTTGAGTTCCGATGTTTACATTTATCAATTAAACGCATTAAATGACAAATTTCCAAACATGCAAAATATGTGAACAAGTCTCTTTAATATACGTATTATTTATCCACAGTATTAAGATTAACGTCACTTCTCTACACATAATACAGATGTGGACAATAACGCTGAAATCGATAGATCTTTGATATATAGTGACAACTGAAGCAGAAAATAATACATGTAGTTGGATGCACAGACAAAGCACGGATATTCTGGGTGTAAAGATTGGTTTGCTGAAAGGTTAACAATAGATCGTCTGCATATCATAAACGTAGCGTATTTTAATAAGATTGGATTGAACGAGAAGGCGAGGTTAGACACATTCTGACTTTTCTGTAAAAGTTAAGTTATAGAACAAATAGCAAATAAACAAATAGTAAATCGTTAAGGAAACACAGTTTCCGAAATACATGGATTCGAATGTGATGCTTCCAGAGACCACTAGATGTCAAAAATAGTTTGCCTTTTCAAAAAAGATAAACAACGCGTGAACACATAAATTTGAACACATCCTCCGGGAAAGTAATTCGCTATTGAGCACGCTTTATTTGTATTTAGTTATGTACACGGTGGCTGTTGTTGTGCTGTTGTTTTTTTGGGGGATTCTGTGGCGGTGACTTCCCTTTGCAAAGACCGTATCGGTAAATATTGTTTTAGCAAACAATCACTTGGAAAGTTTTAAGGTTGTTTTATTAAGAATTAAGAAGTACTCAAGTGTATATATTATGGTTTGCGATAAACATGTCAAAATCAACGTGGGTTAAAAACTCACCAATAGAATGTAAAATGTAATGCATAATACTTAAGTATTATACTGTTGATATATCACACTGCTTGTATAATGGTCAAACGTTTAAACAACCAACTCATTATAAAGAAGTCTTTAAAAGACATTATTGATGGTACTGATGATTATCCTCATAAGATTTATTCAAATAAGTTGGAAAATAAGCTGACGTCACTTGCCTATAAAAAGCAGACTAACAACAAATACGTTCCCTATGAACGTGAACAGCCAAACCCAAACGCTTTAGATTTCAATGCAAGGGTAATTAATTATTTTATTTCACTAAAGACATTTAATCAAATACATTTATGAACATTGCATTCCACGGTTTCTGTCAAAATCTTGTATGTTTTCACTAGCGAAATCAAACATTCCCGTTTGCCGATAAACAATTTCAAAATGAATGAAGTGGAGTGCAAACTCGATGTGAGAGAAATATATAAAATCTGCACGTCTTACTTTCGTTTTTAAAGGTATAAAACCACGAATTCAATACGTTGATATTCTATATATGAGGATTTAAAGTTTTGTTTTAATAATGTTTTGTTTTATTTGTTTGAAACACTTAATTCGGACAACAGACATCAACATGGAACTAGTATCCAACATATGCAAGTCATAATCATTTGTAATCAATAATAATATAACATAAATCTTGAAAAAGGGTTATTATTGATATATTAATAAATCTCTAAAAATCACAGAAGCGGGATGACCTGACCGGAACATGATGTCCAACGTATATGAATGTCGAATATAAACTGTCATCAAATTCGGATCAATAGTTTCTAAGATCTCGCGCGGCATCGTATAACTTCATAACATAAATGTGTTATTATTGATGAAAGATCAATATCTCACTAAATATCAATTGCGCGGACGACATGACAATGTGCGCAAGTCGGTCCTATAAAGATGCTGCATATTAAATTTCATCAGATTGTAATCATAAGTATTAAATATTTGAAATCTCGCACGGTCACGAAACCATTCTTAGATAATGGCATATTAATCAGCAAAGGGAAACAACTCGCTGAAATACCATTGGACTGGAACGATCTGTCAACAATACGCATCCCCACCCAATAGGGATGCTGCATAATTATCAAGTTTCATCAAATTTGGATCATTTGTGCATTATATTTAACGCGGAAAGGAAACGTTTGACCAACGGAATGATGGGCGGACGGACTAAGTGACATCAACTAGAACAGAAAAGATAACCATGGAACTTCGTTAAACAAAACAAAATTCAATTCCGTCATAATTAAAATTAGGTGGACACATCGGCTACTATATGCTCATCAGTCCCAACCCACAGAGCGTATAACAATAGAAAAACGGAAGATGCATATTGAAAGCATGATTTACATGCGATGTGTTGTTTAAATATTTAAATAGTGTAAGATAATTAATTTCCTTTTAATGTGCATATAACCGATACTATTTACCAATATATATTAGCCTCGCTATGTGAAAAGGGGGTTTTATGTATATGCGTAAACTGTCCTCTCAGATTAGCCTGTGCAGTCCACACAGGCTCATCAGCGACGACACTTTCCGCCTAAACTGGATTTTTGCTACCTGGAGACTATCTTTAAACGAAAAATATTAAAAAGCGGAAAGTGTCGTCCCTGATTAGCCTGTGCGGACTGGCTAATCTGGGATGACACTTTACGTACATACATTAAACCCCCTTTTCACAGAGCGAGGCTTAAATTATAACGTTATTGTTTTATCGGTCGTTTTAATCAAATTAGGTCAAATATACTTAACTAAAAACAATTATATTCAAAAGGAAAGTTTCAACGAAAACGACATTTGCATAAATAAAGAGCCGCTCTTAAAACATAAATACACGCATTTCATAAATCGCGACGAATAAAATTGCTCAACAAAAACACAAACACTTCAAAAGAAACTGAGTAATTTATCAAGTTATTTCAATACATCGCACGAAATGAAATCACAAACATATCAGGACATTACATTCCGTTGTCTCTGTCTGAAAGACAACCAGCGAAAACACACACTCCAGTTATCTGATCAAATAAATTTAGTTTGATTGTACTCTATATGAGTGAAATATTTATTCAAAAAGCACGTCTTACTTTCTTTGCTATAAAGACATGTTCACGACTTTAAGACGTTGATATTTAACATGTGAAAAATGTACAAGCACTTTATAATATATAATAATAATAATTAGTTATTCTTGTTACTGAAGCAAATTTTTAAACAACAAAAAACAAACATAACAAGGTATGTGTTTGTGAAACACTATGCCCCCTTTTGAGCGACTTTTACCCATATATTTGACCTTTGACCTTTAACAATGAAAGACAGGGCAAAAAACAATTTGTCCCCCAGTATAGACTGGGGGACATAAACATCCTACTCTTATCACAAATTTGGAAATCATACCCACAACAATAATTATCAATAACAATCAAAAAGATTGAGGGAATGCCATTACCAGTATACAAGGGGATGTAAAACAAAGCGCAAACATGGCCAATTTTAAACTCAAAATCAAAGTAAATACAGAACAATAAGTCAGGTTTAAACAACGCGTTTGCTAAATTGTGGGTGTGATCGTGTCATCACTTATACGCATATTAGCTCTTTAGAATAATTAGTTATCCCAAATTTTAATGACAATATAACGCAACATAGCACTTAGAGCACTCAAACACTGTCACATTTTTTTATTTTTTTTTGCGTCAGTAAAGGTGACACTGTTTCCCCCTTAGTATTCGTTCTAGGTATTCGCGTTCCAGTTGATGCAGCACCACGTGCATGTGTTCTATATATAACATTGAGAGTATTGGATTTCAGTTAACGCATGCGTCTATGTTTTCAATTGACGCTCCTGAGGAGAAGCAAGTTTACGTGGTGGCTTATCTTGTTTAAAATATATGAGCCTCGCTCTGGGAAAACGGGGCTCAATTCATGTACGTAAAGTGTCCCTCAAGATTAGCCTGTTCATTTCGCACAAGCTAATCAGGGACGACTGGATTATCGCTTAGAAGAAACTGCGGGAAACCTTTAAATGAATAATACCATAACAGTGGAAAGTGTCGTCCCTGATAAGCGGACTACGGAGGCGAATCTGGGACGACAATTTACGCGCATACATTTAGCCCCATTTTACCACAACGATTCCCAATATATGCTCAATATATGTGGAAACTAGAACATCATAAGCTGTCGTCTGACAGACTGCACCGCTTTCTCCTTATCGTAATCATCAAATTCGCTCTGCACAGTCATCACAGGCGCTGCTTTCACTTCACGAGGTTTCTCTTGAATCACCGGTTTTAGCGCGATTTTCGGGCGTTCTTTCCTCGTGAACAATGGCGGCGTTTCCGGTCTCACCTTTCGCTTGCCATCTCCGCAGTTAATGAACAACGCCCCGCACGCCCATGCGCAAGGGCTGACGAAAGTACGCTCGCAGAAATAGCAGCAGTATTTGAACCAGTACCCACAGATAAGCGTTACAAACATTTGCTTCAGTGGCGTGAAAATCCAGATATTGGCGAATAGGAGTGGTACAAACTGTATGCCCCAGTACATTGCGATGCATGGGCCGCAGAAAAACGTCGAGAGTTTGTAGAGGCATTATTGGAGGCAGGTAAAACATGTCTCCGAGCATTCCCATACGATGTCAAACGATTGGGGCTCGTGGGCGGTTCCGCGAACACGCTGTAGAAGTCAAGTTTCAAGTGGTCGTTGATATTCTTCGGGACGCGGTCTTCCGGTGGAGGCGGCGGCTGCGGCGCGACGCGATTCGTCCGTCGCGGCGCTTTTTCTTCTTCTATAAGCATGGTCTGGAAATCTTAATGTCTCAGTCTGCGATTAGGCTCTTTTCCTATAAAATTCTTGCCTTGCTGCATATGTTTCTTTTACGCATCGATTACAGTTCAGTCACATTGTCGTCTGCGCGGTTATTTTCTTGAATCTGTGAAATAAAAAAAAGGAGGCGTCGTAAGTTTATATAATTTTACTGAAGTTATTTCTGCATATCATATACTATTTACTTAATCCGATAGTCCAGTATAAAAAGGTCCATTAAACGTTGTAAACTTATTTTAACTCAATGTGAGACATGATACTAAACACCTCTTTATCGAGCATCCATTTATCGCATGTCTTTTTGAAATAATGAGCACACAAATCATTAACCCAAATGACGTTTTTTAAATGTGTGAAGTGTGTTTGCTTTTAACGTTTCACTGTAAATATACCCGGCCCTGTAGAAATTCAACAAATCCTCATTACATAGAGGATATTTGTTGGACTCGTGATCCGCATTCTATGATCACTCGTGAATTAAAATCGATAATCCACCGAATCCAACAAATTTTCTGTTTATTTCATGCTTTTTTTCACAGTTAGAATTTCTAATATACATTGTTAAAGAGTTTAACTAAAGAACACCCTCTGTACGTCGATAATCCAAACTTAGTAGGATAATTCAAACTGAAGAAAAAAAAGGCGACATAAATAAAGACTCCAGTCATTTATTTCTAAGAACACGTGTATTTAAGGTAAGTTGTCACATAATAAACGTTTATTTTTGATAAAATGTTATTTGTCGGATACAATGCGCTTATAAACTCATAACAATTAAAAACAATTACGTCAAAATAACATAAATATGTTTGAAAATCTGGAAAAAGTAAATGAAATTGTCGAAAGTTTAAGGCCAAAAACAATTATAATCGAATGTTTTTAATGTTTTAATGCTTGGACTTATGTATTAACCTTTCATATATGTATGTACAAAATTTGATTGGCGTAAATGCTCGAAAACGCAATATATTCGTATTTGTTTGGAACAAGAATATACAAATTGGATAATGACCTACATGTAACTAGTGTATGGATAATTCCAGACTATTTTGAGTTTGGTAATTATCCACAGAAATGTTCATATCAGTTTGGATTTATCCATAAACTTTTATACCCATCCTGCAAACACATGATTTTAACACAGAAACACACTAGGTGCTAAAAGTAAAATTTTAAAGGACATTCATGATATAATTTGACATATCTCTATTACAGTTTCGTTCGCTCTTTTGTCAATTAACGTGTATATAATTTAACACATAGGTCGCATTTAATGAAAATTAGCATTTTCCGAAGACAAATTTATCGTTTTTAACTAGAAAACTATTAAATCGTTGCAAAACTCAAAACGCATGTGTGCGTCAGACATTCATTATCACATGTGTAGAACAATTATNATATTGGCGAATAGGAGTGGTACAAACTGTATGCCCCAGTACATAGCGATGCATGGGCCGCAGAAAAACGTCGAGAGTTTGTAGAGGCATTGTTGGAGGCAGGTAAAACATGTCTCCGAGAATATCCATACGATGTCAAACGATTGGGGGCTCGTGGGCGGTTCCGCGAACACGCTGTAGAAGTCAAGTTTCAAGTGGTCGTTGATATTCTTCGGGTCGCGGTCTTCTGAAGGCAGAGGCGGCTGCGGCGCGACGCGATTCGTCCGTCGCGGCGCTTTTTCTTCTTCTATAAGCATGGTCTGGAAGTCTTAACGTCTCAGTCGGCGATTAAGATCTTTTGAAGTCTTGTCTTGCTGCAGATGTTCGCTTTAACGCATCGAGTGTGGTTCAGTTACATTGTCGTCTGCGTGGTTATTTTCTTGAATATGTGAAATAAAAAAACTCGTTATTTTAGAGTTCATGTCAATGTAATGAAATTATTTCCGTAATTCCTATTTACTTAATTAGATAGTCCAGTATAAACAGGTCCATTCAAAGTAGTTAAACTTATTATCACTCAATCTGGTCCAGTCACATTGTCGTCTGCGTGGTTATTTCCTTGAATCTTTGAAATTAAAAAAAAGAGAGTTAAACTTCGATATTTTAGAGTTTATGTCAATTTAATGAAATTTTTCTGTATTTCCTATTTACTAAATCAGATAGTCCAGTATAAAAAGGTCCATTTAAAGTCGTAAACTTATTATAACTCCATATCAGACATGATACTAAACACCTCTTTATGGAGCATCCATTTATCTCTTTGAAATAATGAGCAAACAAATCATTAACCCAAATGACGTTTGTAAATAGTGTGTTTGCTTTCAACGCTTCACTGTAAATATACCCGGCCCAGTAGAAAATCAATAAATCCTCATAACATATCTTTCATTCTTTCGGTGTGCAAACATAAGTGCTTAATCCAGGGTAGAACAGTTATACCATCTTAAAATTAACCCCTGCGAATGAAAAGCGGATTTCGAAAATCACCTCGAGCGAAAACTTTAAAATGTCATTTAAATGTTATAGGTGGGTCTAGCCAATCATAGCTTTCATGTTCTACGTAAATAAACGATAAGATTTTATATTTATTTTTTTCCCTCAATTTTGTCGTTTTAATAATGACATAGTCACTCAATTTCAAAAAATACACTTGTGTACACGTTTTAAAAGTATCGCTAACTTAAGTAATATTGTTATTGATTGAATTATTGTTTAGTTAAATAAACTAAAATAAATCCACTGTAGAAACGGATAACTGTTTAAGTTATTACCAATTACAGTATTCAAAAAGGCTATATCCCTCTTATTTACGTTATTTGTATACCAGGCTTCTTCTTTCGTTTGTTGCATTATTTTTATGATGGCGTGACTTTTAACTTTCAGTATCCACCTGGTGCATGTTGTTTACGCAATTTATTCAATTTCCCATTTTGTGTTTGAAAAATGCATTGCAAAATTAATGAATCTATTCTTCAATCGTTCGTATTCGTTTAATCTCTCGGGATTTAAAGCTGATTATACATATGTATTGCGGGCAATAAGTGTTTATTGCCGCTTTCAATTTGACGTGTAATTTAGTGCCCTTTCAACAATGGTTTATAGTGGAAACATGAATAGAAATGTAACTTATTTTTTCACTGTACAAACACCATATAAAAACTAACGTGCTCCGTCAGTGGGAAGTTAAAAACTATAACAACTTGAAACTACACTAAAACGCATTACACATTCCATAATTTCTCGATTAATTATCAACGAATTACGCGAACAATTTAAATGTTTTGAGTAACAGATGCGTTTAAATTCACTCGATGACATGTTTAAAGTTTCAGTTGTATAGCTTGAGAAATGTAGAAGTTCCGTTCATTTATAAAATGTGTCGCGTTCTGAGAAAACTGGGCAAAATGCAAGTGCGTAAAATGTCGTCACAGATTAGCCTGTGCAATCCACACAGGCTAATCAGGGACGACACTTTCCGCCTTAACTGGATTTTCGCAAAGAGGAGACATCATTTAAACGAAAATTTCCATAAAGCGGAAAGTGTCGTCCCTGATTAGCCTGTGCGGACTGCACAGGCTAATCTGGAATGAGAATTTACGCACAAGCATTATGCCCAGTTTTCTCAGAACACGACACAAATTGTATTCATAAAAATGGTTAAGATTAAGGGCATATAAATCAAGAAGATTTGATCAATAGACGTGAAAAGATGTCTTGTACATCTACACTTCATGGTTATATTATAAGTCTAGATATGTAGCCCTCCAGCATGAATCTACCACCGACCTTTATACATGAATATATGTTCACGAACAAAACCTAGTACGACTATAGGACAAAACTCTAACTGAAACGTGTCAGATTAAGGTTGACGAGCTGTATACTAAGAATGATTGTTTTCATATAAAGTGTGCGCCGTACCAGATTCGTGCCAAAACAGCATTAACTGCAGAAACATCAGCTGTTCAAAACGTATTGATTCTTATTTGTCTGATTCAGTGAATAATTTATAATTGGTTGGCATTTCCGGAAGTTCTGATTGAACCGGCAATCTCTTAGCCTTCGATCGGCTACTTGGACTAGCCATTATTGTATGTTCCAATAAATACCTATGCTGAAATTCAAACGAATCCGTCATTGGGAAAATCGGGCTAAATGCATGTGCGTTAAGTATCGTCCCGGGATTAGCTTGTGCATTCTGCAAGGCTAATCAAGGACGAAACTTTCCGCATAAACTGGATTTGTGTTTCAAAGAGACTTCTTTTAAATAAAAAAATCCATAAAAAGCGTCAAGTTTCGTCCCAGATTAGTCTGTGCGGACGACGCTTTCCGTCTAAACTGGATTTTCGCTAAGGAGAGACTTCACTTAAACGAAAAATATCGTGAAAGCGGAAAGTGTCGTCCCTGATTAGCCTGTGCGGACTTCACAGTCTAATCTGGGACAATAGTTTACGCACATGCATTAAGCCCGATTTTCCCAGAGCGCGGCTCAAAGAAATAGTTTATGTCGAAAAGATGACAAAGTTTTCTATTAAATCGAACACATTTTATACATTGTGTAATTAATAGCCGGACCCATCAACGCAATTTATTATAAAAAAAGCTTATACGCACCTTTTCTATGCGGATCAGGTTACGAAACTAGTAACAAAAATTCCTGATACAAGAAGTATCATATGTCGAAAATGTGGCGGAATGAGATGATTACAGCGTCATGATTATCGTAAACTTGAGCATAGCTTACACGCTTGAAACGTAACCTATATTGATACCCTTAATTCACGATTTTTTTTCAGTGGTCCCCAAGCCGGCTTAAATCTTAGGAAAGGAGCCGAAAAAACAATTGTAATACCAAGATAGTAGTTTGGTATTAACAGAAATAACACGATCAATATATATATGAAAAGTATCAAACTGTAAAAAAAAGATCTTGTAACCTTTTAAAGGGACTTGTTCACGTTTTGGTAAATAACACAATTGAAAAAAATAATTGTTTAAGATCTGCACATTTTCGTTGTAGTAATGATATTTGCGAGGAAACAGTAATACTGAACGTTTTCCATGCTCTAAAATACATGTACGTATTACTTTTCTTTCTTTACCTTTTCTTCTTGTTTTATACTGGAGCTATTTAGTTCCGATGTTTAAATTGATCAGTTTAAAGCTTTAAATGACAAACTTCAAAACATGCCAAAATCTGTGAACATTTCCCTTAAATGTCTTACGATTGCCAAACCCAGACACTACCTGAATTATTCTTTGTAGATGTTGTTACTCCAGCTTGTCGGATAAAACTTGGATTAAGTGCTTAATAAATGAATGTTCTTTACCCAGTAGTTGCTGTTCGTGTTAGTTTTTGTTTTCACACCAACATTATATAATAAATACTACACATACTATTTTAATGATGCCTTTTTTATTACAATATACACACATGTATTATTCGAACATGACTTTGTGATGATTACATCATATTACTATTGGGAGAAAATCTGTGCTTCCTTTTTCATCGAATATTTTTTCACTAACAGACATTGTGTACTGGTAAACTGCAGTACCAGGAGTTTCAAGTAGATCGCTCTCTTGAAGTGCCATGACAAGATCCGACAGCTAACCATAATAATCATGTCATACGTAGGAATTAAAAACGAAATCACAAATAGTGTCAAATTTACAAAAAGTATATTTTACATGTATGCACTCAACATTTCCATAGCAAGCACACACAAAATGTATCTACCAATATACAATGTAAGCACATTTTTAAGGAAGAATTTAACAGGAGTGCAACTTTATATCTTCTTGCTCATATTTCGTATATACATGAAATACATGTGACATGTTGTGGTATTATTGTTAAAAGACCATATGCATTTAACGTTTTAATTCCGTACTTTGTTTATACATTAATTTTATTTATATGTACTTGCGATTTATTTGTATTTGGATTCGATTTTGATGGATAAACTACATATGAAATAAGAGGTACTAATGAATGAACAACACGGTACTTGAGAGTTTTGTTAAATGAACTCAATCAATATGAACATACGTTACAATATATATTACCAATGTATCATGCTCATCAACACCATCAATATCTAGATAACGTCACCACTGTACAACTAAAAAACACACACCCAAGATCATTGTACAGATACATACACATATTTGTCAATCAAAATTACTTTCGTATATTGAAGTGATAATAAACATTCCATTTTTTAGTTGACTCTGTTCAGTAAAATGTAACATCTCAATTAAGAAGTTACGAAATCGTAGTTTTGAACTCAGTCATGTTGTTTTCGTCCATTCCATCAAGTAACTTGCTTCTGTCTACATCGAAGTAGACAGATAGAGGGCAGCCATCAACTTTAAATGTGGCTAGGATGGTCTTGCCGTCTGTGTCTACTTGACTGACAGATTTATTACCAAAGACAAACACCTGTCCTGTGGCTGCGACGTGTATGTTACATATTACCAAGGAATGTTGAAATGAACGATCCTGGAGCGTGGCTGTGACTGCTCCATCCATGGTCAGGGTTACAAGCCTTCCATTATCACTGTCCGTCAGATAGATCCTCTTCCCATCAGGGCTTACCGAAACTCCTGTAACTGTACAAGACATACAACGTATACAAACTGGTAAGATTTTCATTGTGCTGAAATGAATTCGCTGTATATATTTTTGCGTAAATTGCCACACCAAACTATTATAAAAGGCATAAATTACATATTAGCCATTTAACAGTTTGTACTGACGGTATGTTCCATAACGAGATAATTTCGAGCGGGAGAGTAAAGAGTACAGGGTTACTTAATTCAAAGTGCCGTTTAAAGTAAATCGTTCTTCATTGCCCTATCCCCATGATTACAAATATTGACCCACAGAATTTTGTACTCCAAAATCAACCAATATGTTCGAACGTGTGTCAACAATTTGTATCTCTTATAGATGGTTAAATGCAACATTTAGGCGTGAAATGAAAAAAAAAAAAACTTTTTTTTTTACATAACCAACATCGAACGTGTATCAAATTTTATAATTTTAATAACCTAAACATTATTTCTAACTCAATTAAAAGTGTATTCTTCACGTAAGTTACCTGAGTACTTTGTAAACTTATCTTCGTACAACTTCTTTACTAATCGTCCATCTGTTGTATACTGGAACAACACAGTGCCGGAAGTTACAAACACGCTGCCTGTGTGATGTGCGATTCCGAAACACCAATGATTCAGTTGAACTTTTTTATCTTAATGATATTTCCATTGTCTACTCGTAAGAAATGAATCTCGTTAAGAGACGTAAGGTCGCTTACACTCACCGCGACTTCATAGGGTGATATGTTACACATGGACCACGCCACAGAAGGTAGCTTTACTTTATCAATCACTTTGTACGCATGATCGAGGAGTTTTACACACTGATTGTGGAAGTCAGAAATAACGAGATTTCCGTTGGGCATCTCACATATACCGGTTATGGCGCATTTGGATGAATCAGTATTTGTTCTAAAATTGTATTGTGACTTTTCTTGAACACTAATGGCCTTGTCCGGATCGCCTTGTTGATGTGACACCACAAAAACGCGACTTGTGATTTTCCCGAGATCTGTGCAAGCAGCGAGAAACTGCTCCAAGTCATTGTTGTGCTGAAATTCAATATCTGAATTCGTGGTAACTTTTCGAAGAAATACCTCTGCCGAAGCGGTTTGGTCCAGATATTTTCTGCACAAAATAAAAGATTTCTCAGGCGATTTATTGCTTTTGGTATCATGCAACTTAAGCTTCGAAATAAATGTCTCACATTGTTTGCGTTCATCCTCGAAAGAATTCTTTAAACTGGAATGCAACTTATCCAACTCATTTATTGTTTTTTGTTGTAGATGGTCTAAACTTTCGTTGATTTGTCGACGAAAATCAAGTATTTTTTGCAGAATAATTTCATATGATGTTTGCAGAGACTTGATATTCTGTTCACTTCTGTTCACCGTTTTCACTAAGCGTTTCTGCAATCGTTCGACGTTTGATGCCATTTCAGCAACGCCCATAGGTTTTGCTGAAGATTTGCATTTTTCAGATAATAAAACCACCTGACTGCATTGTCTGAAAAATATGTTTAAATTTTTGTAATATACATACACACATTCAATAATAAACCTACTTGACTAATCACTATTTTCCTTTTACATTCGATGTGTCATTCATATTATTTTGAACTTTTCAGTTTTGCTTCTAAAAAAACAATGATTGTGCAGAAATGTTATTGATTTGGATGTTCATGCTCCTTTTATGTTTGCATCTGAAAATGATGATAATTCTGCTGATGATTATGTAAATGATAAATAAATGTAGTATGTTCGTGGCGGTGATAATTATATAAAGATCACCAGCATCACGATGACTATTTTATGTTTTATTATAACCAACAATATCATGCCGATTGTTGTGTAAATTGAGGGTTAGATAGATATTGCATAACATAAACACATAGTGTATACTATTAAATTGCATGACATTAAACAATGGCTCGGATCCAGATGTTGTCAATAATAATGATAATAATGAGGATAATGGTGACGACGATGAAGTTCTTGATATTGTCTTTGTGGAATAACTATAACATGATTATATTTAAAATGGTGAATATACCCATATATTTACATGCTAGCGTAATGAGTAATTAAGACCAAGTATATGATACAATATCAATGTGCATGAAGCATACTTTCTTGTATGGTTTGAAGGCGTTACAAAACGTGGAGAACTTTCATTTTTAAAATCTGCGAACACGTCCCTTTAATTGAAAAAATAAGTCAAATTATTGACATACACTGAAAAATGGTGGTCGACTTAGCGAGTTGGTCGGAATACCGAGATGGTCGTAAAGAGGGTTTTCACTGTATATTTTTTGGATGCATTTACATCTCAGAAAACATCATTGATAATAGTTATGCAAAACTTCTCTTTTCCACATTCGAGGAGCTAGACCCTACACTACATATTAAACTTGGTTTGTTAATGTTTGGCCTAACGGTTATATGATATTTACCTGTGGTTGTTATGAAATAAACATAACTGACACAGCAATTGTTCGTGATCTTCACAGAACATCGTCAGTTTCTCAGTAGAGTGCTGCTCACATAACTCCAGAGTATCATCCTTTGTTTTGGTAACATGCCAGTTGTCACCGTCACCTTTTGCTGTTATTGGATGAATTTTTAGTGCTTTATTGTGCATTAACACACATTCATCGCAGTATGTTTTTGAGCACTTCTCACAGTAAAACAGTCCTTCCTTATTTATGCCATTATCTTCGCAGACAGAACAACATATCTCGTAAAATAGATCCGACTCTTTATTTTGAGATGTTTCCAACATCTCCGCCATTTGTATATTTCTTTTTATACTACTTTCGATTTCCTTGTATCAACGCGGCCTTAGTACTATGTTATCCACAATCTCTTGCACGAATGTAACATTACATTAACCTCTGTGTTTAGGTCGGAAAGTAGTCCGTCCCAGATCATGTGATTTTAAAGGATGGGTAGAAGACACAGCTTGTAGCGTAGCCAATAAAGAAAAACGCATCTTTAAGCTCAGCCAATAAATATTAAGAAGGGAAACGGGATAGGATACGGTTTCAAGATTTTTTTTTTATTTCAACATAAGATCGCTGATGATTATTTATAAAACGTCATGAAATAAAAAAATAAAATAAATATTACAATATAAGAAATAGTAAAGAATTGAAAAAAATGTTTTAAATTTGTATCGAACAAATTAACTTGGAACATTTTGACATTAAATTTAATACATTTTGGAAATGAATCTTGTTTCATTTCTCTTGATTGTAAGGTGTACATTTATTTGATAATTTAGAAAACACTAGGGAATTCATTTAAAATAAATAATATTCACTAATCACACTGCAATACTATTTTATTAATACCTAATATAAATATGATATATAATATGATTGATAATACTTACAATATTTACGAGGATGGCCTTGTGTTGATTGTTTAGCTTTTTTTTTTATTGATTACACGTTTATATTAGCTTGATATATTTCCGTGTGTTACATTACTGTAAAATAATCGTGACCCTTTAAATGTCAATGTCGGATAAGAATTCACATTATTCAGACATACTAAAGCATGTCGGTGAAAGGGGCAAATTCCCTCTTAGCCAGGTTAAGCAAGCATCAGTTTTCATCTTTTGGATGTGATCATTGAACAATGGGGGTTTTATTTTCCTAACTAAAATCAGTCAAATATCAGTCAATGAAATTGGTATCAAACAGTGCTTTGTTTTTCATTATTTTCCAAAGGAGGTCATCAAGCGCTCCAACGGAGCTGAACATCATAAGTTAGAATGGTTAAAATGAAATGAAACATCTTATTAAAACATTTACTGACCCATTATTGCACTTGTACTGGTGACATACGCACCACAATTAAGATCATTTTTCAACTACTGCTGTATTTAGAACGTTACTAGGCGGATACATTCAATCCTTTATTGTAACTTACTAAGTTTAATATAATGTCAACAATCTGACCTTAGACATTTTACAAGATAAACTATAGATAAATAAAAACCAAAAAACGTCCTGTTCACGTGCTAACATTTAACCTGTATATTCATGTCAGGTGATTAAACATCATGTGATCATTCATGTGATGAGGTTAAGTGATAGTAAGTTGATAATTGAAATAGTATCTTACTTTATATATTTATTTATTTTCCATTTATAGACGATGGGATGATAAAAGCAACGGTCCTTTTCGCTAGAATGTGATCTACACACTAAGGCTGAACAATATATGCCAAGTCTGCATTAAATATTATTGTGCATGTCTATTCAATATTGTGTTGCTCTGCAATTTGCACATGACACACTGATCCCATGAATAATAAGGAACTGTTTAAAACAATAATAATAACCAGTTGAATCAATGAAAAGAAACTGTTAATGAGAATTTTTCAGACAAGGTTTGGTCTACTGAAATTTGCAAAAACACACTGTTTCTTCAAAACAAATATAATTTTATATATAATTAACTAATTCATATAATAAGTATAGTTTAATTAATTATTGGGATGGAGTGTGCTTAAATGTTTGAATCAAATCGTGTGAGAGACACATAATTAAATCATCACTTTACAGTAATATGAGGTTGTTAAATAAAAAACAAATTGATATTTATAAAGTCATGTATTTCAACACATGTTGATAAACATGTGTTGTCATAATTATCATAGTCAGCAGTAGCAATATCACCATCAGCATCAGCATCATCTTGATCGGTCTGGCCGTTTGGGGGGAAATGAGGGACGACGACACAGAGATCATCGACAGATCAGATATGTTGTTTCCTGCTGATAGTAGCTTATCCATAAGAAGGGATGTCCACTCTTTCACATTGTCCATCCAGATTTTTTTCTGTCGGCCTCGACGGCGTGCCCTGGAGCACAGTCTTGCACAGAGAGTAGTGTCTGGTGACGTGTCAAACCGAGCCAGGATTCCTAGTTTGAAGGTTGCCAGGAAGGGATATTGTGGGTCAACAAGTGGTGTTTGTGGTACACGTTGGTCTTGTAGGAGCTTTGGAGCAGTTGTTCAAACTTGTGTTCAAATGTCTGTATCCTGTGTTCTTTGTTCGCATGAAGGGTCTAGGTCTCGCAGCCGACCAGTATGTTACTTTTAGAAATAAATGCCCAACCAGATGTGTATTGACAAATAGAAGTTATGATTCTTGAACTCTGGCCTTTCTCTAAACATATTCTCAATATACTTTGTTTGTGCTTTTTAATTTCTTCAATACCGTTTAAGAAATGGTTCATATGCATAAAACCTGAAAATAATAAATAGCAAAGAAAACAAGTTTAGTATAATTGTACAACTTAACTTATAGTCATTACTGGTATATAAATAAGATACACTATTTAACTAAATAAAAGTGTGTATACATGTGTGTAATGTTTAGGTGTTCTTTCTTATCTTTTACATTGTATATACATGTACTCTCGTCCAAAACAATAATGTTTTATGTGCATTTTATTTCAAGCCAAAATGTTAAAGGTCTTTTAGCATATGACTGTCCTCCGTGTTTTATGTTTGTGAACAATAAACAAATAAAATAATCCATTACTGCAGCTGCATATATATTTATCACATATATCAATGTCATCGTTTTTGTTGCTTTAAGTTCATTTTATGGAGTAATGTTATTAAATAATTAATCATATTGTGTTTTATTCAAACTTGCTGAATACACTGCATCGCTGATAACATCAATTTGATGAAATTCTGACCAAATAATGTTTAACAAATTCAACAAAAAAACATACATGTGATAGACAAAGTTATTGCTGGACTCAAACATGTGGCAAGCTATCAACCTTGTAAATAATTATGCAAAAAAGGTTGTTGTTCTGAAATTCAATCTCTGCAGTCGGGGATTTGTGAAGAAAAAACTCTGCCGAAGCAAATTGGCCCAGATATTTTCTGCACAAAATAAAAGATTTATCAGGCGATTTAATGCTTTTGGCATCATGCAACTTAAGCTTTGAAATAAATGTCTCGTATTGTTTCTTTTCATCCTCCAAATAATTCTTTTAACTGGAATGCAACTTATCCAATTCATTTGCTGTATTTTGTTGCAGACGGTCTAAACTGTCGTTGATTTGTCGACGAAAATCAAGTTTTTTTTTCCAGAATTATTTCATATGATGATTGCAGAGACTTAATATTCGGTTCACTTCTCTTTACTGTTTCTGCAATCGTTCCTTGTTTGTTGCCGTTTCAGCAACGTCAATAGGTTTTGTTGAAGATTTTTCATTTTTCAGCTTATAAAACCACATGACTGCAGTGTATGAAAAATATTTTTAGTTCATGGTAGTAACATACACGTTTTCAATAATAAATTTTATTTGCTAATCACTATTTTCCTTTTACAGTCGATGTGTTATTCATATTAGTTTTTTAGTATTTTATGTTTGCTTCTAACAAAACAATGATTGTGCAAAAAAGTTATTGATTTGGATGTTCATTCTCATTATAATGTTGCATCTGGAAATGATGCTAATTTGGCTGATGATTATGAAAATGATTAATAGAATGTTCCTAGTGGTGTTAATTATATAGAGACAATCATCCATCATAACCAACAGTTATCTTGTTTATTATAATCATCGCAGTCACTATCAGGCTGATCATTGTACCAATGAATTGATAGAACTGGTGATAATACAGATGATGATGATTGCTATACTGCAGGTATGCACGATATAGTATAATATGAACGTGTGCATAAAGTTAAATAATGGTGCGGATCAAGATTATATTGTCGATGATGATGATACGGATGACGACGATGAAATTCTTGATATTGTCGTTGTTGAATAACTGTAAAATGATTATATTTAAAATGGTGATTATAAACATACATTTACATGATAGCATAAATTGTAATTAATACCAAGTATATGATACAATATCAATTTCACGAAGCATACTTTCTTGTATTGTTTGAATTCGTTACAAAACGTAGAGAACTGTCATTTTTACAATCTGCGAACACGTCCCTTTAAATAAAAAAATACGTCAAATTATTGAATTATATTATTTTAATTCATTAACATCTCAGAAAACGTCCTTTATAATATTTAATATGCTAAACGTATGTTACCCACATTCGAGCAGCTTGACCTTACAATACACATTAAACTTAGTTTTTTTTTGTGTTTGGCCTAACGGTTATACGATATTCACCTGTGGTTGTTATGAAATAGACATAACTGACAAAACAATTGTTCGTGATGTTCACAGAACATCGTCAGTTTCTCAGTAGAGTGCTCCTCACATAAATCCAGAGTATCATCCTCTGTTTTGGAAACAGGCCAGTTGTCAATTTTTTTTTCGCGGACACTGAATGATCCTTAAGTATTTTGTTGTGCATCAGAACACACTCGTTGCAGATATTTTTTTAACAATTCTTACAATAAAACAATCCTTCTTTATGTGTACTATCCTCCTGGCAAACAGAACAACACACGTCGTGTATTACGTCGGAACCTTAATTCTGCGATGTCTCGAAGTTCGCAGCCATTTTAAGATGTCTTTATAAAACTACTTTCGATTTCCCTATATTTAAACAGCCTTCTGCGTTAGCTTATATATTGTTTATATACAGAGTTGTCGAGACTGCATTTAGGCCGAATATTTATACAATGTGGTGAACATTCTGTTATTTTATGGTAGGATAGTAAACTTTGGGTTGTTATGTAATATACACATTTGGCAAAAAATAAATAATCTAGTTCAGTACTAAGATATATCTATATTCAGACACATGTGTAAACAGTTCACTTATTAGGTTTTATTTACTTAAATCTTCTTTCGATTTCTCTGTATTCAAAACGCGTATGGAGTCATCGTAAATAATGGGAGTATACAGAGTTGTCGACCCTTGGTTTAGGCCGACCATATATACAATTTGGTTAACACAATGTTCTGTCATAGTTGGGTAGTTATCTTTATGTTGTTACGATTAATCAAACTATGGCAAAACAAAAATCTATTTCTGTATTAAGATATAAAATGTTGTTAACATGTATTGTGGAAAACATGTTTACAATTAATTGTATAATTTTAGTTAACTTGCCTCTTATTAAGATTAATGTTTATCGAGTAAAATTATTCAACGTATTATAAACGTGCGTATACATGTACATCGCAATGTTTGTCAGCAATGTGCTATCTTTTAAGGGGTATTGCTGCAGTTTTGCTGATTTTTTTCCATATAATAGATTTTGTTCAACATGAATATTCGAGTACTGCATACATGCAAATACTATATGAAAAATACAATAAAAACATTGGGTCACCTGCCTTGTTTTGATTTTATTCTTCATTATATAACATGTACTTTTTCATTTAAACTGAAAAATCTCTAACTGCATACAAATAATAACCTATGAATTTGGCAACATATAGATATTATATAAGCAAATATACATCATAATTATACCATTTGATTTAACCACAAACTACCAAAAAAATGGAGAACAAAAGTTAAATTTTAAGAAATTCATTTTTTATATTTTTTATGTCACCCCAAAAAACGTCGATTTTTTACTATTTTAACCACAAAAATGGAATTAAAAAAAGTTCTATCTAATAACTTTCTGCGAAATTGCTGAAATATGTTCATCTACGTATTGTTATCATAAAACAAAAATAAAAAAGGTGGTCACCGAACTTTTAACAGAGATTTTGTTTTTTAACTATCCTTACCGTCTATGTAAAATTTCATAAAATATAGCAATTTGGCTTAACCCAAGTACCGGTACATAGATTGCTAGAAATATGCATTAACCTAAGAAAGTGTTTATAATCTTAACTGGGATCCCAGCAGCTTACCAAAAAACAACAACAATAATGCAATATTAAATCACAAACATAAGACAATACGGTATCAAACTCGACCTTAATCATCATTAACTTTCATGGATTTGTTTACAGATTTCGGCATGTTTTGAAGTTAGTGATACATGTTAAAATTGAAAAATGTAAACCCCAGAACTAAATAGCTCCTGTATAAAACAATAATTAAATGAAAGAAAGAAAAAAAAAACAGTTTTACAAAAGTAAGCCGAACCGGGGATCGAACCACTGACCTTCTTTTATGAACTCACTATGTAATATGTGATGATTCTGATAACAGAACTATTGGGTTGTGAAAATAGCGAATCGGTGTTGCTATAAATATATCACCGGTTAAATGAACTGTCGCATCACCCCTTAAGAGGGGGTTCAATAGAATCATAAACTAATATCCATGAATTGAATAAAGGCACTGGAACGACACATTACTCATGTGCTATTCAATCAATTAAACTTTAAAAAGACAAGAGCTATAACTGGTCCGAAAATCCTCGAGCGAATTAGGTAAAACAATATTTAATTGAAAGCATAAGTATGTATAGAAACAAATATCGAACTCAGATTAAAACCTTAGCATATTGTAGACTGTTATTTTAATGAGATTGTCGTGATCCTTACATACATTGCGCTTAACAATATGCATGATAGAAAAAATTTAAAAAAAGATGAAATAATCTACAACTTTAAAAAATGTCTGAATGTTGAAATTACATTTTCTTGCTAATTAAACGGTATTTGTTCCATCAGATACCGGATGAAAACACGTGTATAGTTGGAAAACTGTGCAGACATTGCTTATAATACATTTGATCACATAATGTATAATTACACACTTTTAATGAAAAGCTACTATCACGCCATCCACATTGCTATCGTTGTTAATGGGTGCTGTGTATAAGTGTGGCACATATTGAATTAACATACATGAAATGAAATTTCTAAGCAAACGCACATTTACCTTTTATTGATTAATGCAACAACGCTTGAGTTTTACTATACGGTGTATCACGTAGGAAAGATAGTGATACACATATACAGCTGCGATAACAAACGAATCCGAGTATGAATTATTTTATCTTTTAGATTTATTTCATGACATTTATAATAAACAAGTCCTCATGAGGGACATAGATAGCCAGAACTGTTTAAGATTAACACAATTACTATTTAATTATTGGGCTTAGAAGAATAGTTACAATATTCACTTACATTATTGAAAATAATACCTTGCAGTTGTCGTTTTAATTCTGTTTAAACAAACAAACACCACAGAGTAGTGTTATTGTTATTATTCTTAGACATCCTAGAACCTTAGCTATGTTTGTACATAACACATTTAGTCAAATAAACCTGTATAAATATTAGTTTGATTCATTGTGTATAATATATTACTCAAACTTGACGCTATCTTGAATATTTCGCCTTTATTGTGTTTAATGTTATCATTATAACATTTTAAAATAGATTATAAATGCTGTAATCCAATTGTCCTAGACCTTTTCATGTATTGATACTTTATTTAACAACTTATGAAATTCAATACTTATCACAATTTCATGCTTTTATCAATGTAATATTGTTTTGAACATGTATTCGCATGGACTGTATGTCTATTGTATATTAAATAAAATTACACTATCCTTACCATAGTCTTCGTTAAGATAACATGTACGCTGTCATGCACATTTACTCTTACCCCCAAATAGGAGCCCTAAATGCTTTGCAGCTATAGTCATTGTTAATTGTTTTTTTTTGCTGTGTGCTTTCACGCTTACGTCAGACAAAATGACCACATTAAATCGTCTTTTGAGACCAGAAAAGAACGACATGTTCTCAAATAATCCCCTTGAATGAGCCGTTTTAACCAAAGAGATGTTCGTGATTCCGGACCTTTACAGCTAACGTTAATAAAGATCGAGTAACAGAATAGGTGCTCATCAGCGTCCTTTTTTTGGGCAACTTGTCACTTGCCAAATATGAAGGATCTTGAACTGATTAATAAGTTTCCATCCTGCGGGTGTAACTGGAGTTCCACTGTAACATGCATACGGTCAATCTATGACTGCTAGAACGTGACGTTTGGTCGCGTTCCTTTGTTTCTCCTTGATTCTGTTTTTTTTAGTTAATTGCTGATTATGAAAATAAACGATTCAAATAAGAGAATTATAAAATCTTATTATATTTATCTTCACAGAAAAATCTGTGGATTCCAGACATAGTATCAAAGTAGTTAAGACCGTTAAGCTAATTTTCTTGAAACTTACTCATAAATATTGTAATTCCTTTTAACACCAAATTTTTTTTTTTGTGAATGACAACCAGAGAATTCGCCTTTCAAGTATAGTAAAACTCAAACCGAAACAAGATAATAGTAAACAAAAAACAAACAGCAAAACAACGGCATTGTGGAGATTGATTGTAATCACAAAACACGCTAAAAGGGACTAGTTAACGGACTGACAATATACAGTTATATATTTGTTTAATGAGTTGTTATGCGGATCTCCACATCTTAAGAAACCCCCATCTAATCCGTAGGTACTAACTGCGTCGAATTGCGTGAAACACCAATGGCAGTTGTATTAAAATTAATATAGTTGCTATAGCATGTGTTTCAAAAGGTTTTAATCATATTCTTATTTAGACCATTATGAACCATAATCTTTAATGTATAAATTCAAAACGTTTTTGCATATAACGGACTTGATTAGTGTTTACAAAATCTGTTGGAAACGCAATTACTATCTTAAGAAACGAAATGGGTTGATACATGTAAAGATAATTTTATAGAGCAGTTGTTGTTGTTTTTATAAAATCTATGGGTATTCATTTTGCGGCGAACGTTTTGAATAGTTTGTCTGGCGTATTGTTTATTACAACTTTTATAAGTTTCTTTTTATACTAAAATCTTAAAAACACATCCTATAACCGCTATATATATATATATTTACGATGATTTCGACAATAGGACTCTTAAATGTGCAATATTTGATTCGCGCGTCACGTTTTGGCATTCGTGTTTCCGTTTTTTGTCTGCATAGGTACATTTGATTAAAATTGGTTAAAGACGCGCGTTTCTTTTGTGAATAATTCTGGTTTAAGTGTAAGATTTCCTAGCCCTCAAAACCCCAATGCTTTAAATGACTGTTCCAAAGTGGTGCTCTCAGTTTTAATCATTTTAAGTTTAAAGTCGGTGTTCTGTTATAAAAGAAGTGAATATTACCAAGAATGTTCCTCTTGATATAGTTTATTTTGAGTTTCATTGTTTGCTGTACTAAGATATATAACATACGGAGTAGAAATCATAGTGTCGAGTATAGACTTAACCCGTGACACTACTGTTAAATGTTGAGCATATGTAAATAATATTATTTTAACTGATATTGAAGAATTGTTTGTACTGAGTATTGATATTTTAAAGTTGATGTATCGCATATAATTTTTAAGTCAATATTTCAGTGTGCAGATTATTTATATATTCAAGATTTCTGTGTATTGTGGATTTGCAGATAGCTGAATTGAGAAATGTGCTTCAATAAATTAAAAAAGTATGTGTTTACGAACTTGAAGACACCTTAGAACGGGGCTCTGATTGAACTCATACTAATGGCTGGAAAGGAGAACGATCAATACGGTGTCACAAAGTCGTAAACACCATCCGATTTACAGTTTTCGATGACATGCTTTGCGACATCTTGCTAAGTCAGGTCATGTCCTTCCTATTTGGGATATTATATCTCAAACTGTTACATACATTCTCACTGCTGGGATACGCACGTACCTCAGAACGATGTCATAAGTTTAATCGCTTCCATTCGACTAGACACCAGATGAAATACATAACAAAACAACCAAACAATTAATATCAGCACATGCGTGGTTATACATAAGAGTTCCTTTTCTCTTCTTCTTCTTCTTCTTCTTCTTCGTTTTGTGTACTATATCCCTCTCTGGGACATTGTCGTATAAGAAAAATGGTTTAACATCGCGGTGTGGCGCAGTTAAAATATTTTGTTAAACTATTTACAATTTCATTGTGGCTTATTTCGCAGCAGTCCCTTTCTTAAACGCTTCAAGACGGGGAGCCGTCACAAGGTGGTTAGGCAGTTGGTTCCACAGTCTAACTCTTGTTGCTGACGGGAAGAAGGAGTGTCGGAGGTAGTCGGTTCTGCAGAATGGTACGATGTATCGAATACTGCTGCCTCTTCTGGATGAAAAAGCAGATTATATTCTCTTCTTGATCAAAAACGATTTGGCGATCGCAGCCATGCTTTTATGGTAATTTCCAGTGTTATATGTTTGAATGCAACATTTTGGTGCATTTCATTGGTTATTACGATCAAATATGAACGTTCCGGGTGAGTTATTGATGTACTGTGCTTTTGTCGAAATCTCAATGCCGAAACCCTGTTTGCATTTTGGCGAATTTTACTTTCTTAGAAGTTATGAGAAGGTACCTTTTTATTGCATATTTTAGAAGAGGATAGATCCATCTTTAAAATCACACCAGGACGCAAGATTTGATGTATATTAAAGGCACGAAAAACTTTTTCAAAACTGGCAGTTTTTATTATGGGAGCCTATTGGAATTGGAATTAGTGTATTCTTACCTACACCAAAAGGATCAAATAGACCGGGTCATATTACACTGTGCACCGATAACTTGCAAGCACGACTTTCTGGAAATCGAAATAAGTTTTTATGTTTCATTGTGCTTATTTCATCGAATGTATGCATTGTTAATGCGTCGGAAATATCAGGTGTCCATCTTAGGTACTGAGAATACTGGGGTCATGCATCAGTTATGCAATCGGAGTCGTGAAACGTTGAAAGCGTTAAATTGTCTTTCGTCCCTCAATTTATTCGACCCAATTCCGAACTCCGTATACATGATGAGTACGTGTGGTAGGTGGTAAATAACTTTTAAAGCAGGTTAGTAACTGTATGTGTCAATTTGACTCGTACCCGTGGAACAGTGTGATCGGGCTAGGTTTTTGAAGGCATGAATTTTTCCATTCAATGCATGTGGATGTTGATTTTTTTAACATTGTGGAATTGCTTGACAACATATAAAAACAACAAGTTCAAACATTTAATTAATTTATTCATTTAATAACTGAAACATTAATTTTATAACTAAACTAAAGACAAATTAGCTCCCTAAGCCGATAGTGACAGATATTTCGTCAGGGCCCTCAATCCATTTTAGGGGAAGCAGGTCGCTACCCATATGAGGGGAAATTTTCGCGGCGTTTCCTTTTTTGGGGTCGCACTAAAACGCAGACAAATCTACGGACCATATAGATTATATAGTGATCTGCGGACAATATAGACAAAGAAGGATTATCGGAATCTGCGGATCATATGAACAAAGAAGGAAATGAAAGACGATATGGATTGTTATTGAACACTTGTTTTGTAATTGTTCACGCGTCTGCCGACAATATATTTATATAAAGAAGAAATCTGTGGACGATATATACAAAGAAGGAATCTGCGGACGATATATATACAAAGAAGGGATCTGCGGACCATATGAAAAATAAATAAGTCTGTGGACTATATATATAAAGAAGGAAACTGCGGACCATATATACAAGGAAGGAATCTGCGGACGATATATAAAAAGAAGGAATCTGCGGACTATATGAATAAATAATAAATCTGCGGACGATATGAATACAGAAGGAATCTGTGGACGATATAAACAAAGAAGGAATCTGGGGACAATTAAATAAATAATAAATCTTCTGACGATATGAATACAGAAGGAATCTGCAGACGATATATACAAAGAAGGGATCTGCGTACCATATGAATAAAG
>VMBQ01001741.1:0-13228 GCA_007657795.1 Dreissena rostriformis
CTAAGCCAGCGTCCTACCATTAGACCACTGCTCCCACTAATTAAACAATCAGCGAGTTGCGAAACAAGCAGAGGTCATGTACCCTTAAACGAAATTAAAGCACGTGGTCTATATCACTCTGTTTATAGCGTAAGTGAACTATCACACACCATCTATTTTTAGTATTCAAAACAAAGCAACTCATGAAACGGCATCAGGAGCAACGCACGCTGGATATGTCAGGAAAGTGACCAAATGCCTAAACATGACAGGACAGTACGCATGGTACGTAAAAACAGACATTATTTGAACTGGGCTTATAACCTTAGTATACCCAATACACTTGATTGGGAGTTGAACCCGTTTTGATGGACGCTACACGTTAAGTCAACATAAAGGCACACAGTTTTCTTTGGAAATATCTTTGAGATTGAATGCCATTCATTGTGAGTTATTCATATTGTGGTGTATGTATTGTCTCTTGTCTTAAATAAAAGACAAGCGGTTGGAAACACTAATTTCTATCCTGATAATATTTCTGGAAATTTATTAATCCTTTACCGAAAAGTATTAAAATGGGCACGGAATAGCATTAGTTCGACACAATTTTTTTAATTCACACTAAGACAATTTATTTTATGAATTTCTTTTTGCGTACCAATTTAGAACGTTTGCTTATCAGATGTCACTGATAATATGTTGTTTTCATATTAGTAAATTATAAAAAAAGCAATGAATTTTGTAGTAAGAGAGTAATTTAAAAAAAGATTTCCAATAAAAGGAAAACAGCGCGAAAATCCCCATTATGAGGAATGTGGGTAGTTTCCCCTTATGGCCAGAGAGGGCACTGGATTCGAATTTTGCTTAGATATTGTAAAGACAAACATTCTGGCCTGGTTTCATCAAGCTTGAGTCATAAATGTGGATTCCAGAAGGGAAACAAGGTTTCCTAAGATTTTACCCGACCTAGTATTTTTTACACAGGTGACCCGGATTGTTACATGGCCCTGCTATCGTCATGCAAAAACATTTTAGACCATGTTTCATACAGATGGATTCATAATTGTGGCTTCTAGAATTGTACCAATTGTTTCTTTTATAAGATTTGACCTGGCGAACTGATTTTTGCATACGCGAGATCCAGATTCAACCTCGTCCTAGATATTGTCAAGATAAACATTCTGAGCAAGTTTAATCAAGATTTTATCAATAATAAGGCCTTTATGGTGATAGCGATCTAAAAGTTGACATCACACACCGCACGACGACCGTCGACGGACATACTGACCAACACAGCTTCCCTCAAGCTACTTACCTTTTTGCATGTATGAAAACGATGTACTGTTGTATAAGTCTGATAAATTAGCTTACCTCGAGCTACTTACCTGTATGTATGTATGAAAACGATGTACTGTTGTATAAGTCTGAATGAACGGTCAGTCTGTCTTGAGCTAAATAGGCGCACCAATTGTTCATTTATATATAGACACGTTCTTGTGCGTCTGTGATGATTGGCAAAAGAGTCATTTCGCATATATTGCAGTGTCTTTTCTAGGACGAGGGATGGGGGGGGGGGAATTCACCCCTTTTATTAAAGATCCCCCATATTTTGCATGGGAGGGGGGATTTGTTTACATTTTTAAATTTTGTTACCTTTTTGTAATATTAGAATTATCAGTAAAATTCCCCCGTCGTTTTTTTAATCCTAGAATGGACACTGTATTGCAAGTATATCCATAAACAGAAAAAAATGAATAATCGACATGACAACATTATCTTTAATCATGTATTTAAATATCCCTGCATTCTTATTAATGCCCTCATTACGGTATGCAAAACATACACACCCGTCCGTACGGACCGTCAACATATGTTTTTCCTGAATAAGTCTTTTGAATCTAATGTTAAGGGAGAAAGCTCTAGAATGAGAGGATCGCTTTAATGATCATGATGTATTTACAGTGTTTTTAATGTATTGATAAATTGAGACACGTCCTGGGAAAACTGGGCTTAATGCATGTGTCTAAAGTGTCGTACCGTATTAGCCTGTGCAATCCGCACAGTATTGCGAATTTTTTAATTTAATTTAAAGTTAATTTTATTTAAACTGTTCATATGTAAAAATGTCAATTGAAATGTGGAATTTTTGGCTCTGACTTTTATCAACAACAATCAGGTTTTGATCGGTTACTATGGTTCCCACACAATGTCCTACCACAACACTTGTCTGTCAAAATGCTTGTATCGCGGTTTCGTTTACAAACAGGTATTCTCGTCCTGTAAACATTTTGCCTATATAGAGGGAAATTAATTACACCGTGGCCTAGTGGATATGGTGTTTGCTTAGCGCCCGAAGGTCACGGGTTCGACAACAAGGAAACGGATTCGATAGCGTTTCAATGAATTCATGTTAATACATTGAGGTCAGTTCATTAGTTGTGTTCTTACGTTTATTGTGTATTTTAGACGATGTATTCAACAATAAAATGTAACCCATGTCTTGACAGACCCATATATATGCATTGATCTGTTAATTTTTGTTTAAATTAATGCAATTTATCATTTATATTTAGCTCCTGGTTCGCCGTATTTCCTCCAGATTGCGTTTATAATGCGAGGTGAAAAGACATGATGACTATGGTTTACACAATATTCATACTCCAGCACATGCCGGAAAATAATTGCATCACGGTTATGTTAACAATCATTATTTCTCGTCCTATACAGAGGAAAACTAATTACGCATTGGCGTAGTGGATATGGTGTCCGCCTAGCGACCGACTGTCACGAATTCGAGAACATGGAAACGGTTTCGATAGCGTTTCAATAAGCTTCGGCTTCCGATGACATCGAGCTGAATTAAATAGGTTTACACTAAACAAGTTATTACTTCAACAACATTCGAGTGTGTGAAAACAGTATTTAGCCTTTATAAACCTATCATTATATTCTATATAATTATGAATTCTAATAAGGGGATTATTTAAGTACTAATTACTTGTCGCAATAATTTAGACCATTCCATTCGGATGAAATTGTACTTCACCAGTCGAACCATTCTCCTTGTGCATGACACGCATCCATCATACCGTATATAAATTTAGCCTGAACATAGATTTTATAGTTAGAATGGCATTTGCCTGTATTATAATACATTTATTCTTCGTTCAGTATTTTAGAATTAAACATTCCATTCTTCAAGTTATTTTGTTGTTGTTTTTTCTAATGAATTTATAAAACGAATAAATGATCGAAACCAAGTCTGGTTTAAGATGATGTCCGACAAAAATACTAAATACATAAGGTATAGACAAGAACGTTTTAAAATTTGAAGTTTATTACACATGCGGCTAATACATTTATTCATCTCAATTGAGAGTACATCTACATTCATGTACACAAACATTCAAATTGCGCTATGCTTCTTTATAAAGGATGATCAATTCGCAAAACATCAATTGAACGAACAAATAATATGCAACAAAAGAAGACTTGGGCTAAGCAAACGATAAGACGCAACACGGACTTGTAAATTTCGAATTTCGTATTTCAGCATGGGAATGTTAAATACGCCAGTCTTTCGTCAAGTTAAAAAACATGCATGTCTACAAAAGACACTTAATAAATGATGTGTTGACATGAATGTTTACAAAATTATGATATTCATGCGCATGTGGCTAATATATGTAGTTATTTTAAATGAGAGTACATCTATATACAAATAAAAAATATAAAAACATCACAAATTAAGTATCTATAAAATATGTACAATATCATATAATTCACAAAATAAACAATGTAATAGTATAAAATATAGCGCAGAGTATTAAAAAATTAAAATGCAAAATACCTGAGGAAGGAATATAAAAAAACGAGAGAAACGTTTAAACAAAGACATCATCGTCTTGCGCGTCGTAGTCTTCTACAGACTTCTGTTTTGATACGGCGGCCAAAAAATCGGGTGGGCCAGATTCGTTGGTTGGCGTAGGCGTCAGCAATATCTTTTGATTGACAGCGTGGATGTTATCCGATGTAGTGGAGCGAATGCTAGTGCTCCTACTGAGAATAGTGTTCCTGCTTATAACGGATCCTGTCCGCGCCTTGGACGATCGGAAGCATTCGGTTCTAAGTGTCCCCTGGTACGAATTCAAACTCGGGCGCCGTTTGGCGTTTTTACGCTCAAAACACCCAAACGTGAACACGTGGATGAGGGCTCTTCGAAAGTCGCACATCATCGTACAGTAGATCCAAAAGTTTGCGTGAAAGCTGACAAGCAACGCGATCTCATAGACAGAACTCATAATGCGATGTGTCTCAACCGAGATTTTTTCAGTCGAAGGTCGGTATATATTTATCAGGGAACAGAGCTTGTATAGTCCATAAGGAACCTCTGGAACCAGAAAACAGATGACAATCAACACTGCTGTGATGGTGATTATTCGATCCCTGGAGCTTCGTTTCTTGTTCGTTTTCTGCGACATAATAGACGAGGCCCTTCGCTGGGCTTTTTTCAGAGTAATCAGGGTCTGGGTTGTCAGTCCAACAAGAAGGGACGCTGGAAGAAAGTGTTGAAGAATAACGCAAATCCACATATACAGGCAGGCATCTTTGCAAGGATGATCTGTTCTCCATTCACAAGTATGGTCGTAGGTGAACGTGTGGGTTATTGCATTGATCAGTTGGTAAATATGCATCAGAAATGAAAGCATGTACAAGACGATGACTGCTACAAATGTCTTCCAGAAGGTACATATTCGACCGGATATGAATGGATGACAAACGCAGAGGTACCGTTGGATTCCAAGGAAGACAGTCTGCCATACGGATGCTGTATGAAACGCCATTGAGATGTAGAGTTTCCATACCATGTACGCGTTGCATGCCGATGCCGATAACCTATCATTGTCTGGAATGTATACGTTGAACGAGTTCGGAAGAAAGGAAATGCCGGTCATCGAGTCAGAGAAGGCGATGCTCATAAACAGCAGATTAGTTGACTTGCCGCGAACTCTTCCCGACAGAAAGTAGCCAACGACAAACATGTTTGCAAGAATCATGAATATAACGATTATAGATCGTACAAGACCCAGGGTTATGACCTCAAAGTCGAAAAATGTCAGATAGTACACATCCGCATATATATCTTCATTCGTTGTGTCAAAGTAATCGTAAACCAAGGTTGAAGACACTGTGTGAGCCTCGACATATTCTAAAGGCCCTCCGGAATCATTCGAAATCATCACAGACTCAATGACTGACATCGAAGATTCGTCGTTGTCGTAAGCCGCATTCGTAAAATTGTTCGAACCCATCCCAGAATCACTGACTGTCATCGCAGATGCGTTGAATGTCGTCAGAGAACCGTTGAAAGGCACCATCGTGTGTGCGTACTCATCCGAAGTACAATCAAAGCAGTCAACATATTCGCCCTCTTCCAAAGCCGACGCCTGAATATATCTTGTTCTGTGAAAATAAGGTATCCGTTCGCAGTTTTTAAGTTTTATAATTGAAGTTTTACTGGCATAAATTTTGTATATATTTATTTTCCTTGTTAATTTTCCCTAAAATACCACACGATTATAAGTGTTTCATAAAATAAATGATAAACCATTATTTTGCGCGTAGTTTATCGGTTCTGACAAGCAAACTTGATCACATACACATATGGCACGCGTTCACATTTAGAAACTACAATCCCACAAGAGTATGATGTCCTTAGCCGCAGTGGTAGTTTCGTTGGCATCAATTGTGCTTTTTTAATGTGGTCTTGAAAAATCCCCAGAACAAGTTTAACTATTCCGTAGCATGGCAACGACTGTGCCTTCCGCCTGATTACACGGCTCTATACAATCTTCCGTGTTCGTGACAATTAACAATCGGCCAAACAAAGCTACTTTGATTCGAATGTCAGTCAATGCAATAACAATGAAGCATTAGGACTTAGGACTAAAATGAATCTAAGTGTTCCAAGTGTAATCGGAAGTCACCGAATTTTGTACATTAAGCAGTATGTTGAAATGCTCATATACAATGGTATTTTGTGTTTGTTAGATGAACCTGATTTGAATTTGCGACGTTGTCCGCTTTTATTAAAATGTAACGTGTGCCATTAAAAATATTTTTTTCACAACATTGCGGATTTCTTTAAAACAAAATGTATCTCCTCTCACTTTTTCACATTGAGCATCTCCAAAATGGGTAACGAGATTATCTTGCTCACATTATTGATTTTCTAAAATTGTATTTCTTTACATTACGGGTTTTTTAAGTGTGTTTTTCTAGTAAGTTCTTGTCATTTGCTGATTTCCAAAGAAACGTTTTTCTTCGTAATCAAACCATATCATTATAATATGTTTTGAATTAAACATGTTTTAATACTTAAACTTATTTTAACAAGATGTATTAAATTAAACTCGTGGCTAACGCGTTGTATCGGGACATTGCTTTTACCAAAAAGATGCCTTTATAAATAATATAATGCTTAGCTAATAAAAAAGCCGACTTCTATTTCATATTGCAATTACGTATCGTGTTTAAAAAGCTGCCTCCACTTCCCATGATTGCAAACACGAATCCTTTATTTAAGGACCTTTTTTAATAAAACATATGAATACCGGGACATATATAATGTGGAGTGTAATTTTAAATATAACTTTATTCAAAAGATTGTTATTTTAAAAGTTTCTATTAGAACAGATAGCTGTAAGTAAAATCCCTATAACAGTAACAAGTACCATTAAGCAGGACAAAAATACAATAAGAGGTCAACTTAATGAAACCGATGCAAGTACGCTCAATTAAATGACCCGGGCAAATCATTCCAAATGAAAGACACTTATATGTTTAATTTTCCTGTAATCATGCACTTGAAACTGAACAACATTCTAAACGTTCTTTGGATGTTATGCAACGGAGTGATAAAATACAAACACAACGACCAACATAACTTAAAATTATATACAGCAACTTACCACATAAGTTCTTTTGTATCCAATATACTATTTGAAGCAAGAGATAGATAGCAGTATTTTATAAATGGAAATACAAGTACAAATATGCTATGTTTCATATTTTCTTAAAATTAAAGCAGATTGAGATCTTCTAAGTATCTTAATCTTTTTCATGTTTAAATACAAAACAAAATGTATCAGTTATCTTAATATCAGCTATGGTTTCTTTCTTTGACATGCAAATATGTACGTAACATTAAAACCAACACATTGTATTGTATTGAATTATACTTTCCCGGACGACCGTTTAGTCAGTTTGCCAATTCCTGTCTAAGATAAAGCATATTTTGCAGCCAAGTATTATTTTACTTAATTGACAGTCTACAGTCTACATATTTGTATAATTTAATAAAAATTTCAAATATGTTATTTCAAAACAACATATATATACTGAATTTCGTTTATGGTCTCTGCATATTTATTTATAAATCTTAATAGAGCTTTGAGGGGGTTACCAAACAAACAAGCAGATATCATGTACCATAAAAGGAAATTAAAACACGCGATCTTTATCACTCATCTAAACTCGGGCATGAACTATCACACGCAATCGGTTTTCAATATTTAAACTATGCAACTCCACATGTGACATAAGGAAGATTAACGTCCGCACGATCTTTGAGGCAACTGACACATTGCCTTTACATGATAGGAAAGTTAGACAAAAATAAACATGATTAAAACTAAGGTAACCGCCGCAGAAAAGCACACGAAAATGAGGTTATTTTACCTGACTCGTGTGCATTATAAGTATTTCAGACGCCAAATAACTAACGATACCGGTTTCTTTAGTTTTGCTATTTCAAATTTCGTTTGTTGTTTTGGTGTACAAGATCCCAATGTGAAACTAATGTTGGCATTAGCTTTGTAGAGATTTTGCACAAGCAGTCAAATTTGTTATCTAGATTGTAGTTGTTTGTTCAATTTGTCATTTTGGTATACATGCATTTTCAAAATTGTTATATTATGTGTTTCAGATGATTTCGCAATTTACCGACATGGTTCTTTCTGATTTCTTTGAGATTTGTATTATTCACTATTTGTCGTTTGGCCTAATAATACCATCATCTTGCTTATGATAGTTAAATTAATTTTGTACCTATTGCCCCCATGTTTTAGAAAATAAAAAATACTCAGTTTATTATATAATCTTATACAGGTGTATATAGGAGTTATCTAAGTGCGTGATGCGTGATGCTGTCCAGTGGATTCACTCGTCAGTTAATGAGATCAAAAGAGAAACTGTCCCTGGTTGTTTCAGACATGTGTTTAGCTTTGACGACAGTGATCACCTTCCTCTGGGTAATCCGACATGTCTCTCTCAGAATTGAGGAACATCCCATTCTGACCTAAGTGACAATTGGGAGAAAGAACTTATTGACACTGCTGAAGCCTGTGACTCAAACCCAGACATATCAAGAAGAAGAAGAAAAGGAAGAACTAAAGTCCCAGAAAACAGAACTGAAAAATACATACCGACGCTCTTCAATGGTTATCCCAGATAAGACTCTTCTATTTTAACAAAGATATGGAATCTGTAGACTTTGAATGTGGTAGATTACAAAAAAAGAACACTTCAAATACAGGTTAAAGTAAAAAGCTTTGCTAAGGAAACAACAATGTACTGTCTCTTTAGGGAAAAGGTAAAGAATAGTATCATAATGAAAATTATGTTTCACATCTTATTTAAAAAACTATATGTGTACACTGTATTCATTGATAACTGTTATATTGCATGCACGACGATTAACGTTCATTGAAAATATTTAACATTTGTATGATCTTTCCATCACCATTCATGAACACTCAGAATTAAGACCACCTCGCTATTAAGACCATTTTAAAAAGTCCCACAGGTGGTCTTTATAGCGAGGTTTCAATGTAGTCATGAAATGGAGTGTTTACACACTCAAATAACAATCGAGAAGGAGATAAATGTTAACAGGCCAAGAACCAAATAATACTTAGAATTCAGAATGCTTGCCCACTTCACCCGGGCAACACTACAATAATGAAGACACTTGATTCTTATTATAATCAAAATAAAAGGAAATAAGGCTTCTACAATTGCAATAAGGCTTTTCTTAAAATTGAACTGATGCCCTTATTTTTGGACGCACGAGACCCGAACTCAAACTTGTCTGAGAAAGATATTTTAACTGATCCTGGTAGGTAAAAGGTACTTACTAACATATCAAAAATTTACCAAAATAGGTCCTACGGAAAGCACAGGTGGAAGTAACGTACCCTTGATAGTATAGTTATGGGCCCAGGAGCCCAATACAGTCAAATAAATATTTAAAATCACGTTTAATGAGAGAAAAAATAACAAAGAGACATGAAAAAAAAAACCACCCTCTGATATTAGAATATATACATATATGTATATATTCTAATATCAGAGGGTGGGGATTTATTTTTTCATGGCTCTTTGTCAATTTTTCTCTCATTAAACGTGATTTTATATATTTATTTGAATATATTGTGCTCCTGGGCCCATAATTATACTACCCAGGGTACGTTACTTCCACCTGTGACGGAAAGTTGTGTTTTTCAAGATGGCCGCCAAGATGGCATAGATGATAACTATGTAACTATCCACTCAAATTTGATTATTTTTGTGTCTATACCCAGGATTCAGGGGCAAAGAACACACTGAGAGCATCAGACATAGTGAAACTTAATTATGTTACACAGAAAGCCAACATTGCGTCCAAAATGGCCACCGACACAATACCTCATTTAGATCAAGTTATTATTAAAATTTGCTTAGACTTTTCAACCCTTTTTTTTTATAGAAATCTAGATTTCACACACAAAAAACAATGCTGCACTACTATGGTTGCAGTAACAAAAACATTTATTTTTACAAAATAAACTGCATTAAATGTTAAGCATACCTGCAGACGGATTAAACACCTTATATTTACAACAATAACACAGACAAAGGCAGTTAACTTATCCCAATTTGAATGCTCTGTGTAGTAAATGTTTGTTTAAATTATGTCTGTTATTTTCCATGCGATGAAAATAGTGTAATTACCATCAAGGGAGATGACCTATCAAACGTTATGTGTCAGGTACAGGCTAAATCTCAGAACACGTATGCTTAGACACACATAGAAAAATGAAGTTAGAATCTAACAATGCTTCAATAATATGTGCTGTCTAGAAAGGTGATGTTGTACGAGTGGAACACTCGGTTCTAGAGGTTTAATTTGAAATGCTTTCTCAATGTGGCTAAGGAGCCCATGTAGTCGACTAAAACAAGGTTACAAATCTAGACCCATGTTAAGTCAAATTACAAGGAAACGTGTGTCGCATTGAAGTGCGATGTTGAATACAATATTGGACTTTCCTTTCAATGGCACACTTCCGTTTTAAATGATCTTAATGTGTTTCTTGTCCCCCAAACAGTGGCGATAGACATAACAATCATCACATTTGATTATATAGTTACATGTATGTACTTGCGGTCATTGTGTTAGTTGCCCTTTGGACGCCATGTTTGATTGTTGTGTTGGGTTAACAATTATCTTTATGTTTTCATTGCCTCCCACCCCCCAACCTTAGTATAAAAACCAAAATCATACAATGTGAGTGAAAACTTATATAGTTATTATCATTAATAGGTTTAAGCGGCGTACTTGGTAAACTTTTGATATGTTATAAAGTTACTTATACCCTACAATGATCAGTTTAAATAGCTTTAGTAGCAATTGTTTGGTGGTTGATAGGATATTTTTCATATTGTACCCGACTAAAATTAGTATTTACAATCTTATATTAACAACATAAGGGAGACCACTCTAAAATGAGAGGACCTCTTTTATGATCATGATGTATTTGGAGTGTTATGTAATGTATTGATAAATTGAGACTCATTCTGGAAAAACTGGGCTTAATGCATGTGCGTAAAGTGCCGTCACAGATAGCATGTGAAGTCCGCACTAAAGGCGGTAAGTGCCGTCCCTGATAAGTCTGTTCAGACTGCACAGGCTAATCTGTGACAATACTTAAAGCACAATCAATGTAAACTAAGGTAGCGGTGGCATAGTGTATATGGGGACGGGTTAGTAAAAAGGAGGTCCGGGGTTTTATCCCCACCTCGTTCTCAAGATCTTCTCATGAGAAACCAAATAGTGGTTCTACCCTTGAAACGGACTCGAGAGTGTATCAATAAGCGTTTGGCTTTCGATGAAATCTATGTAAAATAAAAACGTTTTAACTTTAAATTAAATGAACGCGAGGGAAAGTCGTACACGCATAATCATGGAAAAGGCACAAAAGCAAACACTTGTACTAAGTTTTTTATTTGTGATAAAAATAACACAATATAAATCAAGACATATCTGAACGAGCTACAATTGTAATGTAGATAAAATACACTCGCATCTCATTATCCTTTCAAAATACAATACTATAATGAGTAGGACAATCTAATAATATTGAAAATTATTGCACTGTAAGCATATGCACACTTGTTCAACAAAGTATGTGATGCAAAATATCCAATAAGAACAAAACTTTGTAACAAAACCAAAAACTGTATTTATAAACTCTGAATCAAGAACTTGACCTTTATGTTTTCTTGTGAATAGTTACAGATATCTTAATATTTGTTGACATACATTTGTGTGAAAAGTCTAATGGTGAGCTAACCAGGTACAATATGATGTATATTTATATTTCAACTAAAATGTGAATATGTTGTATGTGAACCAGTAAAGGTACACAACTGTAGTTATCTTATGATCTAGGTCACATATCAGAGTTCTTCTTTGAAACCACTAAGGGAATTATTAACCAGTAGTAGATTTTTAAAGTGTTTTATTGATTACGGACCATCAAAACATCCTAGAAATGGCTAATTTCTCAGAAATGTGTCCAGTGGTAATTAAGTAATTAAAATGTCAATTGACCATAATTATGCCAACGAGTTAGCTAGAATTGCTTTGTTTCATGTGATGTTATTGAACAGACCATCAAAATGTCCTAGTTACGGTTAATTTCTGAGAAATGTGTTAAGTGGTACTTCAGTTATTTACATGGTATAACCGTACTTATCCATCAAATTCAGACAATAATATAAACTATGAAATAATATTGCATACAACAATTATAATATGTTAATACTATCGTTTAGAATATATTTTAGTCTAGTCATTTTAATTAAGTCATGAAACATCAGTAAAATTTATGTACATTATACAGATTTACATTCTTTTCAATTAATAAACTTTTTCTAGATGGAAACAATTATTATACTACCACATCAGAATTAAATATCCATATAATACCAGTTCAATACATTGCACTTCGTTCTGGGAAGATGGGCTTAATTCATGTGCTTACAGTGTCGTCCCAGATTATCCTGTGCAATCTGCACAGGCTAATTAGGGACGACGCTTTACGCCTAAACTGGATTTACACAGCTCATATAATACCAGTTGAAAACATTGTACATTCATGAATTACAGCACTTTGTGCCTGATTATGGCTCATGAAGCATGATGAAAGAAGTCCGAGTGCTCGTTTCAGCTTAGACCATCCAACTGCTTTTGTATCACTTCTAACTGGAATAGAGAAAGAAACAATACTTTTTCTTTAGTAAAAATACTTTTAAGCCGGTTATGGTAACGCATATGTACAATTTGATTACACTATCTTTCATACAACTGTGTGCCCATCAATTTGATAAGGCTTTTAAGAAATTATCGAAACCCACGGCGTATCGATCAAATGCAGACAATGCTATTTGTGTGTAGATCTACGGTTGTCGATACGGTTCACAAAATATCTTTTAAAATTATTAAAATAAAATCATAAATTTTACAACTTTCCCCACATGGATTTTTCTAGACTTTTTATATGATTAATATAATGCTTTAATCAACATATTTACGCACTAAGAAATTCTGTTGCAATTAGTTTGAGGTCAAAGTGTATGTGTGTCTTCATTTTTTATCGAGTGCACCGGGATTGTCTCCCATATGGCCATCGCCCCCAGAAAGACATGTTAGTTGGTTACGGGGGATAGTGCAAGATACAGGAGACACCCCGTTCCAGAGGTGACCCTGGGTCTTTTAGTGCCCGGTGTATAGCACCTAGTACACTGCACCTCGGTTTAACGTCTCATGCGAAAGACGAGTTAGTAGGTTAGGTGCAGCGGGGGATCGAACCAGCGATCTCTGGATTGTGAAGCCAGTGTGTTACCACTAGACCACGGATCCGCTACA